>JAQQZX010085231.1:0-11667 GCA_030068355.1 Notoglanidium maculatum | reverse complement strand
AAAAGAAAGACACCAAAGGGATACTAACAACCAGAGACGGACTCTGGTTGTTAGTATCCCTTTGGTGTCTTTCTTTTCGGGACATTCCAAATTGTTGTATTGACTATGCTCAATGCTTGTGCAATGGCTCAACGGATTTTCTTTCTTTTTATAGCTTCAAAATGGCTTTCTATTCTCCTGTAGACAGCTCTAGTTTCATTATTTAACATGAAGGATTTAGCTTTCTGTCTTCTGACAAACCCTGGGGTTTGGCTATCTGCTATCTGTCACAGTGGTCAGTGTATTTTTTATGCCATGTGTTTTGTGCATAGCAACATTTTATTTTAGAGTCAGAAGAGATAAACAAAACTGAGAGGAATCTCAGAATTGTGATGATAAAATTGTGCCTGCACACACACACAAACACACACACACACAATGTATTTGCACGGCCACAACCAGATGAATTTCACCTTGTGCAGGTGACAAAATTGCTGCTCTGTGCAACCACTGGCAAAGGCATCCAAGCCAATCCACTACTCACATCTCCACAAATAGAGTGAGACATGCCAAGGAGGCCAGGGTTGGAAAAGTAAAACAAATACTATATTTCTATTTGTTTCAGGAATGTGTTTTGTATGTCATATTGCCATCACTCTCTATCACACAACCTCTCTCTTTTTCTCAGGCTCTCCCTTTAGGGATGAGATCAGTTTGGCTGTTCTGCAGCTGCAGGAAAATAACAGGCTGGAGATTTTGAAGCGAAGGTGGTGGGAGGGAGGCCAGTGCCCCAAAGAGGAGGACCATAGAGCTAAAGGTATGACTATTCACATATCCCTGTGTATCAGGACATACAGTATCTTTGCTTAACATCAACATATTTCTCTATAATTCATTCAGGTCTTGGCTATAAGCATGGCAGGAGTAAATAACATGTATGCATGTTGATGTGTAGATTCAATCAAATGCTATCTGTGTATTTTTCTGGGTCCAGCCAACATTTCTGTTGCGTTTAAGAAAGGATGGGTATGTTTAATAAACATGTGTGTCTTTGTGTGTTGCAGGTCTGGGAATGGAGAATATCGGTGGGATCTTTGTGGTATTGATCTGTGGATTGATCATTGCTGTGTTTGTGGCAGTGATGGAGTTTGTGTGGTCCACACGGCGTTCTGCTGAAACAGATGAGGTAGGATTTTTTTCCATCCTCCCAACAGGAGGCTACCACAGCACATCACCACTGCATGTACGGTACTTATCAGTGTGTGGCATAATGGGCAGGTTATAAGTTTGGGAGTGTGTACAGTACTACACTCTTTAAAACATAATAGAAAACCATTAAGGATTCCACTGGGCATAACCTTTTACGTTAGAAATCTTTAGGCACCTAACAATTTGGTTCTATTTAGATTCATATGCAAAGATATGATTATAAAACAATTCTTTATACACTTTTTTTTTTTTTTTTTTTACCTTTAATGTCATATTTTTTAGCCTACACTAAGTCTATCAAAACAGGGGACAGAGGACCCCTGCTTTACTTTCTTAAAATGGGTTTTAATAAAATCATATAGTTTTAGACTATGTATCAAATTAAATATTAAAAAGGAGAATATGTTTCCTAAACCCAACAATACTGTGTAGTAAGTATTGTGCAGTGCAGTGCAGTGCAGTAAAAAAAGCTTCGGAAAACAGTGTTAATTTCACTAACACTAGAAAATTTCACTATAAGTATGACAGCCTTTAATTTCATGACTAAATTGAAATAACAATGTAAATGAAAAATATCTGATAAATTATGATGAAATCTCTGACATTATGTCCAGACGAGTAAAGACGACTTACTTCTTAAGAGAATTTTTACAGCCAGGTGAAATATCCTTCAGCAATATTTTTATATTAATAATATATTTATAATATACTGCCTTTTCTGTTTCACGTTCCTGACCATAGTTGGGAAGTGATGGAATGTAGCTTGCTAGACATGGTAACAGCTTTTACAGTGCTCCTTAATTCTAACAGGCATACGAGTCAGGACACACACACGGCATTGGTCTGAATGAAATTAACATCTATAAATGAAAATAGTCATTTATAATAAGTCAGTAGACATCACCATCACAGTGAACAAAATGCCATATTCACTTGATAACTAGCAAAACAGTAACAGAGTTGTGGCTAACTCTACATAACTTCTGTATAGCGACAACACCACCAATCGTATCTCTGAAAAAAAAATCCAGCAAGACCCCACCCCCACTGATGCCAAAGCTCATCTTAAAGCTTCAGGGAACATTTTTCAAGACATATAATGAACCTTTTCTAGAAAATTATGACTAAAACATTGAAATAAATAACACTAATATTAAAATTGAGTTTCACTGACTAAATCCTGACTAAAACAAAACAAAAGGACTAAAATGTGACTAAAATATTACTAAAACTAAAAAGTAACTAAAATTAAATGTCAAAATTAACACAGCTTAAAAAAAACCCAGAAGGAAGAATGTATTTGACTGAACCCTACACAAGTGGTTGTTTGTTTTTTTTAAGTGAGATTAGTAGGTTGATAGACTATTATTAACCTTCATGCATTTGCTTTCCTACCGTTCACTCTTTCACAGGTGTCTGTTTGTCAGGAGATGTTGACTGAGTTTCGGAATGCTGTGTCATGTAAGAAGAGCTCTCGTTTGCGTCGGCGTCGGCCTCTATCAAGCTCTTTAGCCCTGCGTCACCCGGCTCGCCTCAGCCTGGGGGCCTCTCGTCCCTTGCGCCTGGTCAGAGAGATGCGCCTCAGCAATGGCAAGCTCTACAGTGGTGCAGGGCCCTTAACAGGAGGCTCTGGAAGTGCAGGAGGCCCCTCAGAGCTTGGTCCTGGACCTCAGCGTCTCTTAGAGGAGCCACTGGGGGCCAAGAGCACACCCGCAGGGCCTCTGGGCCCCCCTGCAGTGACTGTGCCTCTGCCACGAGGCTGCACTCATGTACGCATTTGCCAGGAGTGCCGGCGCATACAGAGCCTACGCACAACCTCGTGCTCCCGCATCCCTCCATCTTCAGCACCGCTGCCTCGCCTAGCTCCGCCCCCACCGCGCTCCTCCTCCAACACAGACAGCGAAGGGGGTGGCGGGCCTAGCCCATGCCGAAGAGGCCACTCCCCTCCTCCGAGAGCCTGTGCACTCCCACCCCCTCAGAACACCGCAAATACAGACCTACTGGGAGGCCAGGACTGAGAGAAAGAGATGGAGAGAGACAGAGACAGAGGGAGGAGATCAGGAATGGACAGTTTTAGGGACAAACTGTTCTGCAAGGACAGTTCAACATGTGGTTCAGGATGACAAAATGTACAAGAGGGACTTGAAAGTTTTCACTGAAGTCTGGTCCTCCCACTTCCTCCTCTGTGTTTTGTCATGTCTGGAATTGCTAATTTAGATGTATGGAAATCACTATAGACATATCACATAAACAGAAACAAAATGGTGGTCTCTTTTCATACTGCAGTGACATTGGAAGCTGAAGATGAATGAGTAATGCAGAGATCCTTCACCTCCCCCTGAACTGCAGCTCCCTGGCACAAAGACTCCCTCGAGCTGAACTTTCTGGCTTCTCCTAAATGAGAGCACACACCATCAGAAGAGGATGTTTAATCTATGTTAAATGTATTACAATCTGAAAAAAAAAATGAAGGGACACTCCAAATAGACTGATCCATTCCCAGTTTTTTCTTTAGTAGGTTTATTATTATTAATGTTGTTATTTTTATTTACTGTCTACATTGTTTCATTCCCCAGGCTTACTTTTGCCAGGTTAAAAATGAAAAAGGAAAGAACTACAGGTATTATGTAACTTATGGACCATTATTTAGATGGGTTAATTGTATGTTAAGGCCTGAATACACTCAGGAGACATGGTGAGCTGTTCCTTTGTTATTATTGCAACAGCATACTGAAGATTATGCACAAGGGTCAACAATTCAATTTGAGAATGATGTAAAGATAAAGACTGATACTGTTTATCAGTGCAGTAGAGCCAGTAGATTTGTTTGCAGTAGAGCTTGACTATTCAGTTAATTGTTTTTTTTGTCTGTTTTATACTTGAAGTGACCGTTAACATGGCTTCACCCCAAAACTCTATCATACCTACACCTCAACTGTGTGTGTGTGTGTGTGTGTGTGTGCGTGTGCGTGTGCGCGCGTGTGTGTTTCTTGGAGTGTTTGTGGGGATTCATGATTGCAGGTTAAGCTGATTTTGCCAAATGTGTGTTACACATCAATGATCAATGCAAATTTAAGAGTACTGGTACACTTGTTACTTAATTTGGTAACCTCTTACTTTTGACCTTATGTGATCTTTTTACAACTTCATATTGCCCTCTTTTTCCCCGCTCTAAATTCCTCTCTTAATTTACATGCTTTTGCTGTAAGCTGACCATGATGACCTCTTAAATGAGGCAAGCAAATGGCTAATGAGAGCAGAAAAATTTCTTAACCAAGAAATGCTCATACCAGAAGTCCTTAATAGCATCTAAACCTTATTTTAAACACAATGGTAGTACAATGTATAATGATATATGCCATATTACTGCTTTATAGGACACAACATTGGCATATAGTGTATTACTTTACTCACACAATCCTGCTAGAATGAGTGCAAAATCAGACAGTATGTAAGCTTAGTGTATTCAGGCCTTTAGAGATAAAATGACCAGCTAGGACTTAATAGGTGACTTTGTAAATATACAGTTACTGACTAATCCATAGTTTGTCAGGCTCTCTAATTGTCTGTCAACGAAAAGGTGCAACCACAAGATCCCTGCTAATAGACATTATTCAGATGGTTTGCCTTGACTCTGATATGGCAAGTGGCTTGTCAGTGAGTATTTTCATGGCATAATGATATACACCACGTAATTGCATACCTACGAAGTGACCTATACGGGGGATCTACCTGATAAAATGACCAATGGATGTAGGTATAAGCGAATAGACTAGTAACTGAGTGTATAGGACCACTATTGTATAAGCAGCAAACAGGATAGACACGATAGTCATAGCTGGTCAGCTGGTTGTCGTATCTCCTGCTGCCAGATGGTGGCATATCAAACACCAAAAAAGTAGTTGCCTAAGATCTAATTAATTAATCTCTACAGACATGCATATATTTTTCCCTGTCATCATAACATATTAAATTTACCATGTGTAAGAGTTAATGGCAGGTTAAGGACAGTACAGAAACCATACATTCCTAAAGAGATGCAAGGGGAATCGAACCATATTCTGTTTTAAATTTCTCTGCTCTATGTTCTTTTTTCAAATTTCTACTACTGTGCAATGGTTTATCAAACGATGGTCATGAATATTAATATGATTATATTGTTGTTATTATAAGTACTTCTGCTGAAGTGGAGGAGTCATTTGGGTTGTTTATGAGGGGGTCAAAGTCAAAAGTGTAGGGATGCGGGTCTGCTACTGAGTGACCACCTGATGTTAAAGCTATAGACAAACAGACTTCTTTGGAATAAAGAATACATCGATCAGTCTTTAATGATATTGTGTTTTATGTGTGTGCTTTAAAGGGTTTTGGGTCTTTAATATATCTACAGGTGAATGTCCTTCCATTTATTTATAAAAAAAAAAAAAAAAAAATTTGCTTTTCTCACAAATTATTTGTGACTGTTTTCTGAGTCATAATTTTCATGTATTCCAGTGAGCAAGAAAACTTTAAATTCTATATCAGAATGAAAGCATGATGTACAAAACTCACTGTGATATACAGTATATGTAGTATTATATATTTTTAGTAATCAAGGGGTTTCTGTTGCCTGCTCTTCTCACAGGACTGAACAACCGAGAACAAGATGTTGTTGCTAGGAGACAGAGGCTGTCCATTCTTCATTCACTCTCTACTGACAGTATTTCCATTTTCCTCAGAGGTTATCTTTAGCAAGTGATCTTTTATATGCAAAGTCAACGCGTAATAAGTGGACTTATGAAAATCTGTACCCTTATTCTTATAGCAACGACTTGTTACTTAAATTTAGATGTAATACTAATTTGAATACTACTGATTGTTATTTGAATATGATCAGTGTCAAGGTAATAAATTCAATACTGTATCTAATTTCTTTTAGCAGTTTTCAGTGTTCATGGTTTAAAAACCTGTTAGACTAGGATAAAGTACTGAAGTAATTAACATTTCCCTACAAAATTGTACACGGGTTGCTTGTCACCTGCATTCTGGTTGATCTTCTGTGAACTTTGCTGGACCAAGATTCATGCCTCTTAATTAGATGTTTATTAATTTAATGCATCCAGTTTGTACATGAGGATTCAAGTTCCTAACCCTGCATTTTCACCTAAAGTTCATAAACAGCATTTAATCCAGTATCTAGAATGCTTTCCATCAGTTACATATATAATGTCTGGTATGACAGAGGGGTTTAGAAAGTTAAATCAGCTATTCACATTGTTTTTTCATTAGCTTGTTACTAATCATTGCTTATGTAATGACAGTAGGATCTGTTGTTTTATCTTACACAGACAAAGGATTGCAATGTATGGAGGGTTTGTGTGCACATCAGCAAAATTTTGTCTTTGTGCTAACGTTATAGGAAATGTACACAATGGTAAGTCAAATTTCTTTTTTTGCTTGACATAATCATTGATTTGGTTGTCACCATGGCAGTTCTGGTTAGTGGGCCTTGTTGTCCAGAAATTGAACTGTGTTGGTATATCCTGTAAAGAGATACTCAAAACCAATGGTTAGATGTGTACTTTAGAATTCTTCTGGGAAGTCTACAGTGACTCAGCTAACAGCGAATTATTAGAAAATTCAGTAAATATTCAATGAGTTGTAAGAGGGTTAGTTTGTAATTTTCAAAGAATAATGTTCCTGTAATTACAAAAAAAAACATCTGATGTAATGATGGTTTGCTTTAAAATTAATTATTTCAAGCTTGAAGTTGTCTTGTTCTATTTTCAGAAACATTTTTTAAAAAGAAATAAAATTTTATGTCAGTAAAGTCATTTAAATTAGGAAATTAGTAATAATATTCTGAGATAAGATGCATAACCCAATACTTACTTCATAAAAATATCATAATGAGAAATAGTCACCTATATTAAAGATGCAAATGCTGAGATTATCTGCAGTGCAGAAGAATTTAAACAACTTCGGAAGTTCCTGAAACGATACGTTCAAAAAACTTTCTGCTAAACTAAAATTGTTAGCTGTGTTTGCAGCCTTAGATTTTCTTTTAGACATCCTGCAGCAGTACTGAGAGATTATGAAAAGGTTTACTAAGGTCAAATCTCTTCCAAAATATTTTTTAGTTTCACAGTTTGAAAATGTTAGGTTACTTTTTGCATGCCTGCAGTGTAGTGTGCATTATTGTGGAGAAGGTTCTGTGCCAGGGCAAAAAGCAAACACACCGGTGGAAAAAAAATACAATACACAGAGTTAGTTGTTTTTCCTTTTTTGCATTGCTCTTATGTCGCTTGAAATCTTTAATGAAGGAGGAGATCAATTTTCAAGAGTGAAATGCTGACTCAGAAGTGAAATGTGATCCACCTTTAAGAGGAATCCCAGTTTGTCATTAAAGACATCAAGTGACATAAAAATAATGCAATGGAGGAAAAGCTATGGTTATGGCTGCAAAAGAGTGGCATGCTAATTTAAGTTGTGTGGAAAGACCTGGCCCATGGTGAAGGAGTTTAAACTTTGGGTTCTTGTGATGGAAGTGATGGAAACAGAGGGCATGAATCAGGTCAGCAGCAGCAGCAGCAGTGTTCCAGTTTGCTGCAACCGTCTGTGATGTTGAAGCGGGAGCTCAGTTTTAGGAAAAAAACAACAACAATTGTTTAACAAAAACATCCCTATGCTCAGGAACTGAAATAATGAGGAGTACAGGTGGTGGAAATGAGGTTTCTCTGCAAAGATACTCTGTGATATGTTGAGAAGGTTGGTAGTCCCGGGGGCCTCTTAGTGGAGCTGCTGTTCCACTGAATTGAGCCAGATGAGGAGGTTGGGCACCTTACACGGATGCCCCCCAGTCTGCGTCTAGTAGAGCTGTCTATATTCTGTCATCAGTCATGTCCCACTTGATGGAGACCCCAGGGCAGACTAAGGACCAGCTGGAGAGATTATATCTCACATTTGGCTTGGGGACATCTGGGTATCTTTCAAGAGGAGCTGGAATCTGTAGCTTTGTGGCTAGTAATAAACAAGTCTGGCCTGACCTTCTCAACCTGTTGCAAGCATGAACCCCATGGTGATTGGAAGGAGCATTAATTAATTAAAAAACAAACAAATAAACAAACAAAAATAGGTTTTAGGGTATTCCTCTAAATTCTCAGTTGTCTCATAAATGTTTTTAGAGGAAGAAGTATATATTAATAAAAAGCATAGTGTTGGATCCACAGCCTATTTGAGAACACTGGCCAAAAGGCAGGGATACACTTTAATATTATTTTAAAAAGAGTAAAATTAAACAGTTCTACATGCAAAAATCTGCTTTAAAGAACAGTAAACAGAAATAAGCTAAATAAAGTCAATGTTTGGCATGGCAGCCTTAAGAAAAATGCATCAGTATGAACTACATTTTGTGCAGTTTTATTCATTTTTCTAAATGGCTTGGAGAATCTGCTACAGTACTTCCGGTGACTTTGACTGTTGTGCTTGCTTCTGTTTTTGCAGGTAAAATCTGACAGCCTTCCTTATGTCCCCCCCAACCCTCCACCTTTTTTGCTCTGACACTGAATCTTATCCATACATTTATTAGACCAATAACCTGATATTGTGACCGTGTAAACCTGTCTCTGGCTAGAAAATGCTGTGACTGTGTAAACCTATTTTTGGCCATTAGAGAGCACTGTCTGAGCAGTGACTGCAGTGGACAACCAAATATTCTATTGGCCAATATTGGCAAATACACAGATTAGTTAAAAATGAATACAATGTCTTTAGATGAAAAATTTAATTCTATTTCACAATTTATCTACAAAATATATCTTGTAACAACCAAAAATGGACAACAAAATTTTGTTTGAAAAGAACCAAAAGTATGAAGCCTCCAGACCTGATTTGACAGGCATTATATAAAATCCCCATATGCCCTTCCACATTAATTTTTAACATGTTGTACACATACCATACAATAAAAAAGTGTCCACACTTTGCTTTCCTCATATACCCTCCCATTAGCTCTCTATTGCATTTGCACTATATGGCCAAAATTATGTACACATGACCATCACGCCCAGATGTGGTTCTTCCCCGAACTGTTGCCACAAAACAGGGAGCACACATTTGGATAGAATGTGAATATCTTTGCATGCTGTATCATTAAGATTTCCCTTCACTAAAACTAATGGGTGCAAACCTCTTCCAACATGACAATGCCCCATGCATAAAGTCATTAGTATTAGCTTTATTTGTGATAAGTGTATATTAATTAGCTCTCTAACAGAGAAGATTGGTGCACATCTGGATCTAGATCTGGACTCTAGAGAGGGTTAGCAAGTGTGACAGCAACAAAGTGTCTGTAGGGGAAAGTCTGGATGCCTTAGGCAGAGTTAGCAATCCCCCAACTCTGGCATTAGAGCCCTCACAGTGGGGTGATTGGGTGATGACTCGGCAGCATAATTGCAGAGCCAAAGATAGAGCAAAGGCTCGCCACTCCTCTCCGCTTCACATGTCAAACAGGTTTGCTCTCCTCAGTGAAGCACCTGCCAATAAACTTGAAAAAGTGCTGTCAGCTACTTCACCAAGTTGTCCCAGAGTTATCAACTTTTGTTTGGATCACCATCAGACACAACAGAACCTGATCTGGAATCTAAATGCTTCGAGGCAACATTTTCCTATACTCTAGATAATGTAGCTCCACGTAAAAGAAAAATAATTGGAGAGGATAAAGCTAACACCCTGGCATGATGATCAAACGTGCACCCTAAAACAGATAACTCAAAAATTAGAATGCAAATGGCATCTATTTATATTGGTAATATTCCAATTAGCATGAAAGGAAAACCTACTGAACTATAAAAAGCTCTAAGCGCTGCTATCTATGTATATCTCTACACTCATAATCCTAGATTCTTATTTAATACTGTAGCAAATTTAACTAGGAATAACACCACCACAGAAACGTACACACCATCAATAAGTGGTACTTCAGAATTTTTTTCAGTGGCAAAATTGAAAATATCAGGTAAAAAATTCAGACTATAAATTGAAAGCCAGACAATTTGACAAAATAATTAACCATGTAGATAATATAGCCTTTTCAGATCCGCAAATAAAACATTTAACCCCCTTCGAGAAATCAAACTAATTTCACTAATTTCATCACCACAATCATCTACCTGTGTACTAGATCTTTTACCTACATGTTTCCCTTCTTTACAGGTACTTCCAAAAGTAATTGAAGAGAAGTCTTTTAAAAAGGTTCAATTTTGAGAATTGAACCTAAATCCTTTAAACTAGCAGTTATCAAACCGTTGATTAAAAAAACCTGACCTGGACCCCTGTCAGCTGTCCAACTATAGGTTGATATCAAACCTCCCCTTTATCTCCAAGATCTTAGAAAAGCCTGTAACGCAGCAGTTGTGCTTATACCTACATAGCAACATAGTTCAGGGTGAACTGGAATACTGACTGCACTCCAGACCTCCTCGCCCCAATAAGATTGTTGCACACACAAGATTTATATTATTTCACATACTGTAATTATTGCACAATTCTGTTTATTGCACATACAGTAATTATTGCACATATTGTAGTTAAAAAATTTGGAGGCAGTTACAAAAGGCAAAGGTTTATATTTATATCGCATTCAAAAATGAAGTTTCAAACTTTCTAAAATGGTATGACATCTGATCAGAATCAGCATAAATGAATTTTTCCTGCTTATAGGAGAGTACCAATTAAGCCCATGCCTATCAACCTTTATATGACAACCACTCCTGCATGTGTGGGTTCATGATATTGTTTATAGACCAGCTATCTTTCCTGCCTTATTTGTTCACTTCTCTGGGCGTTTACCTTATAACTCTGGTTTAATTGGCATGGTTCTGTTCATCCCTGGTCATGTCAGGCGATTAATCAGCACACATCTCTGTAGAGACTCTTAAGCTGGAGTTTTGGGAAGCAGTGGTGGAGCTCAGAATTTCTCCAGATGGGTTTACATGCTGTGTGCTGCACTCTGCTTCTGCTGACATGTACAGGTGAACATTCATTATAGCTCCAGGTTCAGCCATTTTAAATGTAATTATTTTTTATTGAATACTCGTTCAGTCTTAGGATATACATGAAGAAGAATCCAGTAATCAATTTCAGTGTAGCCGATTTCAATAATATACAATTAAAAAAAGCATGTCATTTCTGTAACTTTGTTTAGGAGCCCAAAATTATATAAATGTTTTAATGAATGTATGATGTACAACAACAACAACCATAATAATAATTATAATGATTGCCTGAGAACGTCCTGGGTTTGATCCCCGGGTCACTCAGGGTGCCTTTCTGTGTGTTGTTTGCATGTTCTCCCCGTGCATGCGTGAGTTTCCTCCGGGTGCTCCGGTTTCCTCCCACAGTCTAAAGACATTCAGATTAGGTCAATTGGCTACTCTAAATTGCCCATAGGTGTGAATGCGTGCGTGTGTGGTTGTTTGTCTGTGTTGGCCCTGTGGTGGACTG
>JAQQZX010085170.1:0-11669 GCA_030068355.1 Notoglanidium maculatum | reverse complement strand
GGAGAGAATGATGGAGGAGAGGGTGATGGAGGAGAGAATGATGGTGGAGAGAATGATGGAGGAGAGGGTGATGGAGGAGAGGGTGATGGAGGAGAGGGTGATGGAGGAGAGAGCACCAGTTTAGTTGCTGAGAGACTAACAGTTGAATGTGATTTGTAATGCTCATTACACTTAATTGAGTACATATATCTTTTTTTTGTCACTCACATTTTCTTTTATTATTTCATTTCATTTCATTTGAATCAAAGGGAGGAGTGACTCATTATACATACTCTGTGTATTCGCTGTTGTTCCACTTTGCTCTTCCACCTGTCTGTCTCTCTCTCCATTTATAAAACATATCTGTTGTTCCATTTTAATCTTTCTCTAGCTGTCTGTCTCTCTCTCTCTCTCTCTCTCTCTCTCTCTCTCTCTCTCTGTCTCTCGCTCACTCCCCCCCTCTCACTCCCCCCCACATATACAGTAGTAACTCTGTCAGGTGTGTGATTGATGTTGGTCGTTCTATCTCTCTGTCACTTCCGCTCCTGTTTCTCTCACCATTCTGTCATTTATGACACACGTTGTGTAAATGCATAGGTGTGTGTTTGTGTGTGTATCCATATATATGTATATAAGTGTGTGTGAGAGTGAGTGTGAGACATGCAGCGCTTTTAATGATGTCTTGTTATTTTAGTCAGCGCAGCTCTGCTCCTGCATCTCGCCAACTCTTTGGCTGAAGTGCGGCATTGTGGGATACGACAGAGTGAGGACATGGTGAAGCCAGAGAACACACACACACACACCCCAGACCTGTGAGAATCGTGAGAGCGAGAGTGTGACTCAGACTCACCATATGAACTCAGAACTGAACTTGTTTCTCCTAATCATCATTAATGCACTACTGTTAGCATTTTGACTTCTGAACAAGGAGAAAGAAAGAAGGAACTGCAAAATCAAAAAGACAGCGAAAGAAAGAAAAAATAAGAGAGAGGAAAGAAGAGTGACCGTGAAAAAGTTTTAAAGAAGGCATGAGGGGAAAACGAGTGCCAAGCAAATAAGAGAAAGCAAAAGAGAATTAGAGGAACAATGCGAGAACGAAACTGAGAAAAAAAATCAATGGAAAGGCGACTGGGAGACACATGGACAGAGAAACACCAGAGACGGAGAGAGAGAGAGAGAGAGAGAGAAACTGAAAAGCTCAGCTGAGAAAGAGGGATAATCAGGCAGAGGGAATGATGGAGGGAGGAAGTGCGATTTCATGCATTCAGTCCCCTGTGTGTGAATCTTTCATGACCCTTTCCTCAGTCGGCGAAACATTGAGGGAGAGGACGCTCTGTCCCCGAGTCCACACTCACCACTGCTCTGCAGGAGACACTCGCACTTCACCAGGACGGAGGACTTTACACTTCTTCAGTAACATGACAAACTGCGTTTTTGCTCTTAATTTATTCATTTCAAGAGAGAGAGAAACAGGAGAGGTTCTTCTGTGTCATATCGGAAATTGATAAAAAAAACAAAAAAACCTGTTCAGGCCACGCCCACAAGCGACACAGTTGCAATGGCTACATCCAGTATATTCATGAGAGACCCCTTCAGTGACTTCCACACACCCAAATGTACCACATCTCTGGCTATGTTTGCTTTTTAGAGTTCCAGTTCTCAATCTTAGCTTAACTTGTGTTTGGATAAACACTGTATAATAATGATTACGATAAGGCAATTCATAAAAGCTTTATTTCCAAATTAACAAACAATGCTCAAAGAATGTCCAATGAAATCCTGGTGTCCTTCAGATCATCTTAGTTTATTTTTATTACAAGTGAAGAAACTGAACAGCAGATTTCATATGAAAATGTGTTACATGCGCAGAAACATCATCACTCTTTCTAATTTTCTATATACTAAAATCGTTTTAATTCTCCCGCAAGAGCCCTAAAAGAAAGTCTTGATTTTACTGTTCTAGAAAGTACCCAACACCAAATCTAAATAATTACAGCAATAATTACTGGTTTTATATGCATATTTTAAAAAATAAGCTGCATTTATACCACAGCGCTGCTGAATTCTCAGTTCTGATTGGTCAGAAGAGGTTGATTAATTTTCTTTTATAAATCACAGGTTTATAATAATGCACTTCTTCCAATACATTGTTTCTATAGGTACAGCACATTCACGTAATCTAAGATGAAGACTATGGCTGTTAGATAACAAAAAAAAATCATATAATTGTTGATGCAGTGAAGTTTGCTGTAAGGAGATGTTTATTTAACATTGATGGAACGAGTCCCCAGCATCGGCGCCTCATAACAGTCAGATGTAAAGCTGTAACTGTAGGTTTGTTTTCTGTAACGTATTATTCAGGACAGACAAGTTTACAATTTGCACTTTATTTTTGTAAAGTTTTTTTTTTGCACTTTTTGTCTCATTAACTTCGAAGAGGAAGAAAAGAGGTTGGTGAAGGACTGACTGTTTATAGCTACTATAATGGCAGAGACAACTCGTTTCACAGACGTTCCACAGCGTTAAATGTAACTATAAATGAATCAAAAGCATGACTTTGGAAAATTGCGAAAAAATGTAACTGGTAGCAAATTGCTGAGTATAAGAGGAAGAAATCATTCGAGGACTTGCTGTGTAACTTGCATAATTTTCTTCTTGAAGCAGACCGTCCTGCTCGTTCAAAGCCACCTGTTCAGAGAAGGAGAAAATGATACAGGTGTCATTGTTATGTTATGTTTCTCCATAACCTTTCATTAAGGTGGAAATGAAGGTGAAGGCGATCTTTTGTTTCCTGATTTGGTCTTGTTTGTTACTCACCTCACCAGTAGCACAGGAACGGAAGCTTCTCGCTGCACTTTCTGTTCTCCCAGACGTGTGTGTCGATGTTACGCGCTCCACAGCGGTAGGGTGACGCAGGGCACGGGGGCATCGGGACAGAGTTCTCCAGCTGTTCTCCGCTCACCCAGTACCACTTCCCGTTCAGGAAGTGCATCCCTGTCCACACACGGACCGTTTGGTTCTGCATGGCCTCCTGTTCAGCCAGTTGGAGTTGCCTATTGGAGGCTGGATAGGCCAGGTCCTTCTAATGAGTCCTGCAGTAATCAAGATCCTGCTCCCATGTCTTCTTCTCTTCAACCAAGATTATGAACCTGTAACAGTAAAACTGCTGAACATACCAGCAGAAATAATCATTCCAGCCTTGTGGCTGACTCTGAACACAATCTTGTATTTGATAATTATTAGGCTGGCCAGGCATCCATGGAAAGTAAGAATACTCTTTCCCATCACTCCACAGCCAGACACTTGAATTTCTCATGCTCCTGTACATCCCGATCCAGCCGGTACCATTGCTTCCTGCGACCCCCCGGACCCTTTTGTATTCTTCGTCGTCTGTGACGACAGCCAGGCCTCTGTACACCCGTTCACAGTAATTCCAAGCATCGATCCAGTTCATAGAACGTTGATCGTTAATGTATTCTCGTATCAGACCCTCAGCCGGCCAACAAAGGACCACCACGACGCAAATGAAACAGGACGACTTCATCTCTGCGCTGATGTATTTTGAAGTTTACACGGGTTGCTTGCCCAATTCAGCTCATGGGTGTAACATTTACATGACATTTCCATCCACTCAGCAGACACCTGCGTTTGAAAAAAATACCAAGAAGAAGGTAGAAAACAATCCAACGTTGTTTTCCATCAAATTAGCCTAAAAACAAATGACGGATACTTGAGGCGTAAACACGTGTTAGGACTTGTCGGTGCTGCAACCACAAAACAGCAAAGGAGTTGGAAAAAACACCACAAACTCACAATCATAATAGTAACAGACAGTAAAATTTTTAAGTATTATTAAATAGATGTTGTATCATGAGCCCTGCAAAATGACGGAGAGACGTTACGTTTACGGTCTGATCTGATCCAGAGACAGTTGAGTAGCCAAAGAAAATGTAATTGGGTGAAGTTTTCTTTTCTGTCTAAATACTTTTGAATGATTTTTGAACGTGAGGCCATTTTGTATAATTGATTGCTGATATAAAACATTACCATTTCTGATTCCAACACTGCTACTGTCGAGTTCCTGTAACACCAGAGTTGGGTAACATTTGAAAGATTTCACTTGACATTGCAGGGTTGTGACATTTTCCATCCTGACGTTTTGTATGATGGAGCCGTGATGACATCTGACTTCATAGCTCAGCACACATCTGATACATTAGACACTGGCTTAGGGCTCCACCACCATGTTCAACAGCTGCTACAGCGTTCCTCTGTGCCTCTGCTCATTGTAGCCAAACAACTCAATCACAGTCTCATCTGACCATAAAACTTTCCTTCAGAAGCCTTTTTCTTCGTCCGTGCGGTCAGCTGCAAACTTTACTCGAGCTTGAAGGTGTTGATTTTGGAGCATGAGCGTCTTTCTTCTGACCTCAACTGTATATACTGTGTAGGTGTTATGAGGGCTTAGAAACACCACCCTTAAGTAAAGTTTCCCTTATTTTAAACTGAGTTCTACAGTATGTCATGGCAACACCACCACTTTGTGCTTGTTTTGTTTGTCTCACTGCTTATGGAAATCAAGTCCTTTTCTGGGGTTACATGGTTTGACTGAAATTTTACTCCGCTCTTAAGCAAGGTGTTTATTTCTGCCACGCAGCCAGAGGCATTTTATTGGCACCTTTTTAGATAGTGATTGGAAATGTCCGTGTAAAATAAACACGACACAATGATTAAAATGTCTTGAAAACAAAAATCCTTCACGTAATAATGCTTTAAAAAAAAAATACCTCAATGCCCCATCTCCAAAACATGAGTTGTTGATACCTTCCTTAAAAAATATTGCAAATAATTGTGTGGAAATATTATAAACATGACATGAACAATTAAACATTGAACGTGTTCGTCATATTCGTCGCTGCTCTCGGAACATTGATTTCGTGAACATGAAGCGGATATAAAAGTCACAGCGATGAAATGAACCGGTAAGCATATTTAAGCATGTGTATGTGTATGATGGTCTCCATGGTAACAGACATCCCAGAAGTAATTAGGTTTTGCACGCTTGATAAATGCATTCTCACACATGTTCAATTCAGAAGAGTATTCCTCCCAGGGAGCGTTTGAGCAACACGCTGAGAGATGCCAGTGTTAGATTCTGCTCTGTAAAATTAAGAAACAGCTTCCTGTTCTGGGAGTGTCATTTCCTGCGCTGCTCTCCGTACCTCCATCATCCTTTCTCCTTCACATTTATTATTTAACTCCACAGTGTCGTCTGCTTTAATATGTTCCCTGCTGATGTACTGAGACGCAAACTGGAGCGCCGTTCTGTACTCGTCTGTATGGAGTTTAAAGCAGTACATTTATTAAACATCACTGATAGGATTTTTCTTAATCTTAATATAAAAGTATAGACGGGAATGGGATCTGGATCGCCTTGGCAGGACGTGAGAGTCGACATTGTAGCAGGAAAGATGGAACGCTGGAATAAAAGCTTTCTGGTTCGGATTAACAGCTACAAATCATTTTTAGAGCTGATTCCACCATGCCGCTCACGTAGGTAGTAAATATTAAACACCTGACTGGAGACGTCAGCAACAGAAATGTCACTTAATTAACTGGTTGCACAGTTTTACAGATTTCTTTTACTTCATCAGTTGTGTGCTTTGTGTACCAAGTGTACAAATTTTATTTTATTCTAGTGTGCCTTGATTTTGTAATATGGTGGCATATTCATTTCTCATACACTGAAGAATCCAATTTATGTTTTGAATAATGAATAAAACTTAGGTTTGTGCATTACTGTCATTAGTGCAAGCAAAGCTTATTGGATTCCCAGCGTTGTGTTGATCATGTAGCACTCTGAAAGCCACCGTGTTCAGTTGTGAGTTTCTTTGTTCATTTTTAGAACTTAACTCCCACACTTAATTTGATGTGAAAAAAAGAATTAAACAAAAATCATCCAACGGACAGAAACACCTCGCTGATGATAGAGGCCAGAGGAGCGTGGCCAGACTGGTCCGAGCTGACCCGAAGGCAACGGTAACGCAAATAACCACTCTTTACATCTGTGGTGAGCAGAAAAGCATCTCAGAACGCAGAACCAGAATCCCACATTGGGAACCTGAGGCTACAGTGGGCACAGACTTACTGAAACCTTTATCTGCATGGTTTCATGCATTGCGTTTTATGGATTGGCTAAATAATTGCATGAATGAGCAGGTATACTGGTGTTCCTAATAAAGTGGCTTCCTGAGTGTAGAACCCTCAGGAATGAACCAGAGGTGACAGCGGAGAGGAAACACTCCCTGAGCTGACATGAGTGAGAAACCTGGAAAGGAACCAGAAAAGTGTGACGACAGAAGCAAGTGAGAAATTTTAGACATAAACTGTCTTTTCATTTGTTACCTCCACCAAGCAGGTTATACTTTCTGTGCAGGTTGTTTGCTTGTTTGTCTGCCTGTAAGCAGGATTGTGCAAAACCTACTCATTTCCATGAAACTTGGTGCCAGGGTGTACCATGGGCCAAGGAAGAACCCATTAAATTCTGGAGTCTCGGGACGGATCCATGAATTTAGTTTCACTTTCGTTATTGTTGCGAGATACAGCATTTGGCCTTGGAGGAAGTCTGCGCTCAACAAGACCATACATCTTAAAATCCAGTAGATGGCAGTAAAGTTCACTAGTGAAAAAAAACATAGCCAATGTAGAAATACGATGACTCCATTGGAAATATATCCAGTCATAAAATGTAGGTGCATAAGAGTCAATTATTGTAGCGCGTAGGTCTGCGCTCTCCCGATGCCTTCTAGTTTTGTTTTGTTTTTGCGAAGTTCAGATCTTTAAGATATCTGTGTGATCTTTAAGATCTTTAAGATATCTGCGACCTTCCGCATGCAAAATCTTTCATGAGGACTCATTATGTAACAGCGAAACGACACCACCCACTCTATCCTATACACATTTTTTTTGCGCTCGAGAGCCTGAAGCGACCCAACCAAAATCTAAAGCAGGACAAATGGAGCACAGGAAGGAACTGGCTTCGGACCAGGATTTCTCCATCTGGACTTTCTGTCCATCTCCTTCTCCATTTCACTCTCTCTCTCGCTCTCTCTCTCGCTCTCAAATCCAATATGCGATATGTTTATTTACTCTTATTTGAAGGTGGTATATTTAAGGTCTTTATTATTATATGTCCTATCATACGGTATGTGTGTTCATATGTGTGTGAATGTATATGTATATATATATATATATATATATATATATATATATATATACACCATGTATTTCAATGCGTGTTTAAGATTAAACTAAAAATATCTTCTTAGATATGTTATTCGGGATTCTGATCGCAATAACATGAAGCAATTCTGTGAAAGCTGTGTGTGTGTGTGTGTGTTTCCCTGCAGGTTCATATGGACTTTAGTAAGGTAATAAACATTCGATCACACCACCTAGAGCTGGGAGACGTTTCCAGATAAAGGATGATTTGTAATTTAATTACGAGAGCTTATCTTTTAAATCTTTTCCCCCCATTCGAGCAGCTGAGCTTCAATTAACATTTAGGATTATTTACTCATGTTCGCGTCTGCGGTTACTGAAGGCCTTTATAACTACCTCCACTTGGTTTTGTATATGTTAAAAAATCAACAACAGATCACACACTGAACACATATTACCAACAATGCAATACTGCGCCGATGGATTTGGAATGATTCTCTGATTCATCAGCAGAGATTTCTGTCTTGAATCATCGAAACTGTAAACTCGATCATTTTCCCGTATGTAATCTCCACAGGAAGAGATGAGAAGTCGGAGACACAGAAATCTGCCTCTGATTACTCTCTCTCTCTGTGTGTGTGTGTGTGTGTGTGTGTGGACCATGGTTATATTACATTGTTGGGACCAAATGTCCCCACAATTTGATAAAAACCAGTTGTTTTAACATTGTGGGGATATTTTTTTGGTCCCCACAAGGGAAAACTCAATTTTACAAAAATCTGTGAATGTAATCAAAGAACTAAAATAGCCAAAAGTCTTGTATTTTGTTTGGTTCCTTATTGTTAAGGTTCAGGCTGGGTCAGGGTTAGGGCCATCATGGTTAGGGTTAGGGTTATGCCTATAGAAATTAATGGGAGGTCCCCACAAAGACATTAAAAACAACCGTGTGTGTGCGGGTGTGTGTGTGTGTGTGCTTGTGTGTTAGTGTGTGTCCTGTAAATACTGACCTGCTCGAGTGGAAATGATTAAAAAAAACAACCCGTCATTTACAGCATTCTGCCTCCCTCTCTGTTTCTCTCTCTCTCTCTCAATTCAATTCAATTCAAAGGGCTTTATTAGCATGACCATAAACGTGTACAGTATTGCTAAAGCATTGAAGTGAGACAGTTTCAATAAAACAAATACAGTAACAATAACAAAAAAAATGTGTTTCTCTCGCTCTCTCTCTCCCTCACTTCCTCTCTCAGTCTGTATTTCTCTCTCTCTCTGTCTCTCTCTCTGTGTTTCTCTCTCTCTCTCTCTCCCTCTCTCTGCAATTAGCTTCACAAACCGAGTGATAAATAATTAATGACATGCCACATTTATCAGTTTGCTTGATTGACGGCTGCATTTTTTCAATGATTCATACATCTCATGATATCTATCATCTCCTCATCCCATTTATTCTTCGGTACTTAACAATACTTGCAGTCTTGAAGAAGTGAAGATTCTGCTATTCACAGAAAGCTGCGTCCTAAATACCAGCATTCATGATTTTCATATTAACCTCCACAATTTTTAGAAGCATCCTAAACGCTAGAAAGTGTAGCATCTGTGCTACCAGGACCATATTATAGTTTTCTTGTTTTTCTTCGTACAGGAAACACATTTTCCTGCTAATGAATTAGTCATATGCTCTATGACGTATAGCTAAGAGGGCCACATTTGATATTGTGATCGTTGGCAAATTGCTGTTGTAGAAAAGGAATAAAAATGTATTAGGCAGTTCTGTTATAGGAAAATAATCCACTTTGGGGTGTTAACAATAACTCGGCTTGTTGATTATTCTGTTGATTTTTCCTCTAACATCACGACACAATGTTTTATTTCTTACATACACTATGTTGATTAGGTGATACGGGGTCTAAATACAACACACAGCTTTTTTTGTTGTTTTTTTCATGTTGGACGTTTGATTAAGGGTTATTTTACTCCAGGTGAATATTTTATGCCACAATATTTTGCATGAGTGCACACACACACACACACACAGCTGGACTAGCAGGTGGTCCCGGGCCTTTATTATTTTGACCTTTCCACACCCTTTACCTTTTCCATTACTCGCTGCAGAATCGCTCACTGCATTGATCTCCTCTTTTTCACTCCTCCGTCGCTGGACCTGCTGGCATTTGCAGCGTCCTGCCGAGCTGTTGAAAACGGAGAGAAGTCTAAAAGAGTCATGAAAAGAGAGCGCAGTTTTTATTCTTTTTTTCCACTCCGCAGGAGGGAATGTGGGAATGGGGGGATGCGCCCGTACTGACAGCTGCGTTGCTCTTTAAACTTGGGGTGTGTGATCAATAAAACATGTGCTCTGTACACAGGGTGCGCTACTGGTTTGAGTTCTGCAGCACGTATAGGCATGCAGTACGCATACAGGGGAGGAATGGAAAACTCCAAGTCTGCTTGTTAGATCTGTCGAATGGAGAAGGAAGATAAAAGGCACTTTGCCTAACATCGTGTTTTACGGTAATGAAACTCACCACTCACCATCTGTCCTGAAAACTCTTTTATAATTCAACATTAATGTTAACTTTTGAACTTCATCAAATGCACCGTATAACTTTGTAAAGCGTGGTGGTGGGGTGTGTATGCGTGCGTGCGTGAAAAAAATTATTGGCCCATGGCCTTACATTTACACGTCTCTCACTCTTTCTACATGTCTCAACAGTGTGACTCTGATGCACTCCTGAGGATTTGTTTTCTTCGTCAGCACACGTGATTTTGAAGCATGTTTTGAAGCTCAGTAGACTTTTACCAGTATTTGCTTACTGTATATACCCACACACACACACACACACACACACACACAATATAATTAAAAGCTTGTGCTCTCCTGAGACTTACATTTCCTTAATGTGCCAGAACTAAGTGAGAAGCTTCCTCAAGCTCTTTGCACACACACACACACACATACACGCACACACACACACAGAAATATTCACGCACACAAAATGAGTGTAGGTGGTTAATGAAATTAAAGATCAGTGACTAAATATGTGATTAAAGAGTTGCTTTCATTCTCATTTACTAAGCGCAGTTAAAATAAGGAACGTGGGTTCCGCCTGCTGATGGTCCTCTGCTTCTGATTGGTCCAGGCTGGAACATTGTTGGAAAGAGTCTCCAGTATCAGAGCTTCATAACAGAGGCAAAGATATTAAATAGATTTTTGATTTTCTTACATAATTGATACGATATAAACTTTTACACTTTCAAAATGCTTTTAAATAAGCTGGTGATCGAATACTGCAACTTTCTTATACCACCTCAGCCCTGTTCTATATTGTTCTAGTTTAAAGTCTTTTGCTTTTTGATGATAAAATCACCTTCTAAATCTATCTTGTGTTTTCTCAAACTTCCAGCATGTTTTGACACTGATTCCCATAATCAGCGCTTCTGAGTACTCGCCCAGCGTCCATCATGAGCATCTCAAGCCAGTATTCCAACACGTCCTTCTGAAATCCAACACATCTGGGTGTCTGAGTCAGCGAGAAATGAAATAAAGCTCTCTAAAACACGTCCACATCTCTCCCTAACGCAGAGAGATGGAGACGGATAGGGAGCCGGAGAGAAACATGAGCACTGGCCTGTTTGGGTTTGTGGGAAAGTGAGGGACAATTTGATCAGGTGGGAAAAGGGCTGGATGAAATGCAGAGTGAATGATTCGATGAACGAGGAAGTGAGTTTGGGGAAAGATATCTTTCAGAACCTTTCAGAAGATCTCCACAAAGCCAGAAGTCAGAACAGAATCAGTGTCCAGCAGCAGGAAAGAGAAAAGTTTGCGTTAATAAGTGCACCTACTTTGAAAAGTACCACAGATTTCTGGGCCGTAACTAAGCAACCGAGCTGAATTTGGTTCTCTTTCTTGCACAGGTGCAGTGTTAGCTGAGCCAGGGCATGTGGGTGGAGCTAGAAATAGTGCAGATCGCTGATTGGTTGAACACGACACTTACAGAATCGTCCTTATTAACATCTTGGAAAGAAAGGGAGGTTTAGGAGATAACATTACGTTTACATATTATTGAATTGTTTAGTAATATTTTCTTAACTTGCTTGCTTGTTTTTACCTTTTGTACCTGTAATCTGTATAAAATCTTCAAATTAGGCCCAATTACGAATGGCTTCCTAGTAACCATATACTCTCACTTCATGGAGTGTTCCAGAGTGGCACTTTATATCGTGAGCTACGGGTCATGTTCAGAGCTGGTGCCTTAAGTGAAAAATTTGCATCAATATTCATGTAAAAAAAACATGCCCATGGTTTGAAGGCTAATCTGACCAAGCACTTACCTACTACTTTACTTCATTCTTTTAATGAATGAATTTTACCTTATTCTTTTGAATAAGGGGCGGCACATTGGTGCGGTGGTTAGCACTGTCGCCTCACAGCAAGAAGGTCCTGGGTTCGATCCCCGGGTCACCCAGGGTGCCTT
>JAQQZX010085139.1:0-11671 GCA_030068355.1 Notoglanidium maculatum | reverse complement strand
CGCCCCAAGATGCTGGGATTGGCTCCAGCTTCCCCGCGACCCAGACGGATAAAGCGCTATAGATAATGGATGGATGTTTAATAGTTGAAGTATGTGATTAAAGAAATTGTGTTGCATATTCAGCCTTTTTCTTTTGGTGGGGGTGTGGGTAGGGGTAGGGTAACCATTTTATCTTTTTTCTTTTTTTTTTTAATTCTCTGTGCTACTGTACTACTGAGATTGGCAAAAAGTGTTGTATACTCATTTGCATGTGTTTAGCTTGAAATTCCAGTACTTTCTGCTGGGTAAAAAAATTCATATTATAATAAAAACCACAACAATAAACACAATATTGATATTCTCTTTGCAAGTGATTTTTATTACACACTGGAACCAATTACATTTGTAATTTTTAAAACAGATAAAATGGAATTAAATGCAGAATAGGACTGGGAGAAACACTGGACTATATAATTTGTAAGATTCTAGAGCTATGAAGTAAATATATTTATAACTGAAGAGAAGAGACGCTTCTAAAATTATTCCTTTTCCTCCAAAGAAAAACCTGAAGAGAGGGAAAATAAACAATCAGCTCCCTCAGGTGAGTAAAGAAATAATTGTAAATGGTAAGGATTGCCATTTATCGCTGATATTTTGTCAGATTAAAGGTTTATCACATTTCTACCAAGCACCATTTAAAATTTTATGTATAATAAATCATTTCTGTCTCCAGATGAAGCTGGAATAAATTGCCCTCAGCTGCTGATCCTCATCATTTCTCTCCTCGTGTTTTTACTCACATTCATCACATTAATGTGATCTCAGGGACTGCTGTGAGCCCAACACATCCAGCTCGCAGAATAGAGTCATTCAGGAAAAAGAAAAAAATGACAAGGATGATTTCAGTGGATGCTGTCTACATTTTCAAAAACTGAAAAACTCTGAAGTGCCTGAGAACATTTCTGTTTGATGCCCACATACATGATACTATGATGCTGAAACACCACAATATCAGCACATGCGAGACACTCAATATAACTGAGAGCATCATACAGATCGCATCTCCTAACAGGTGGTCTGCTTTCTTTATTCTCTCATGTATTTGTTATGCTTTTCAATGGAGGTGTATAAAATTGTTGGTTGATTCAGACGCATTTGTTTGGTCTCCAATGACTCTTATTTCACCACCTCTGACACAAAAACACTGCTTTAATTTACTCCTTCAGTGTAAAGTAACTGGTAAACTCCAGGAAGTGTGTTTAAGGAGGAAACAGAGCCTGGATTATAAAAATATAAAAGACATGGCACTCTGAGCATATGAGTTAGTTCTTGAAGCATCAGGGGAGTGTCTACAACATTTTAAACTTTTTAAACCAATCCCACCTGCCCGTCTCTGCCCCCTTCTGTCCCACTATGCTATGAGTGAGCCTTTTGTATTTGTTGCTAGACTGTGTCGGTCCTCTTCCTAGAACAGAGTGTTAATAAATATTTGCTTACCATCATATGTATATCCACCCATTTCCCTGATGTAAAATCTGGTTCTGTCTTTGTTCTGTTCTGGGAGTACCTAAGACCAGTTTCTGACTGATCAGGGAGCAAACCTTACCTTCCCAAGTGCTTCAAAAACTCAATGTTGGGATTAAATGAATTGGGCGTTTTACCTTGAAGGAGCTCTTGAACACTTTTGCCTGTTTACTTTGTCTTGAATCTTGGATAGAGTGGGATCATGTAGCCCTCTCCTTATGTTCACTGTCTATAAGGATGTCCAAGAGTCAGTAGGTTGTAGCTCTGCAAAACTGTTTTTTGGTCAGATGTGTATGTGTCCTAAAACGTATTAAGGGATCAGTCATTGCAGTAAAAAAAATTAATAAACAAACAAACAAAAAAACAGTAATTTGCTAGACAGTGTGAACTGATTCTGTAAAAAGCTCCATAATGCTTGTGAAGCTACTTGTATGTCCCTGTCTACTGTCCAGTCTTCACCATAGACTTGTCTTGATAAACAACCAGTTAATTTTCCAAATTTGGAAGCTAGATTTTTTTGTCCTTTTGAAATATGTAAGAAATTAATCATGTTGTGTCTAACCCTGAGCATAAACACCAGTATCAAGTGTTACTTAAACATGCTGAAGCCCTATGTAGCTTGCGAGGAACAGGAAATAAATCTCATCCACCTGCTTTGCTCATCATGGGCTCTGAAACTGAAATTGAGGCTGATGATGCTTTTAGGCCCTGTTCTGTTATCGTTTTGTCCTCATGCGTGCAGAACTCTCAGGTATTCAGTTGTAGCAGATTCTGGAACATTGTTCTGATCCAATCACATGCTATAACGAAAGACCTATTCAACCATATTCCCAACCTTATTTATAGATGTGCCAAGGCAGACCACTGTTATGAAACATGGTGTGTTCCCATTAAGCAGAAATCCAGCAAATAAGTAAATCTAGTGAAATATGCAATCATGCAGAAAGAAGTGGAATATCTGGTGAAACATGGTTTTGCTTTCCCTACTCCTAGTCTATGGAGCTCTTCGTTCCTAAAGGTGAGAGGACCCCTTCTTTTTATTGAATTGATTACAGGAAGTGAATGCCTTCCCTTTGCTCAGGATTGAGGATTGTATTGATAGTATAGGTAATGCACAAACAAAATAAGCTAAACCTTTCATTTTCTTACCCCTTTTCTCTTGGTTTTGGGTTAGGTAGATTTAGAATCTTTTCATCATTTCTTTCTTTTTGTTTATTCTAGATATAGGTCGTTATGGTTTTAAAGTTAATGGCAGAATTGGCTTATTGTATGGCCACGCTTACCCCCAGTGACATGGCTTTCTGTTAATTTACAGATGTGGTTGAAGTAAAAATGTTTGTCTTTTCTCAGTGTGATTTGGGTTTGTGGACTCTCCCTTTACAGTAAAGTTTCTGTAATTCAACTAGGGGCAAAATAGAGCAGAAATCTGGGGACTTCCTGGAACATGTGTATTTATGTTGAAATCACAGACACTTTAATCTCCCACAGGTAAACTCTATTTAGCTAATATTGTGACTTCTGGTGGAAACAGCTCTGGATTGACAGCAATGGGGTGAACACTTATGTAACCTTAACCTCTATGTCTCACTTTAAAATGCACATTTTGTGCTTTCACCTCTCCCACCACACCTGATTCAACTAATCAGATCATTAACTGTCCTTCCTGGGTTGAAGTGGGTATGTTAGAGCAGGGAAAACAGTAAAATTCACTGGACAGGGGGTTCTGTTCTCAATGCCACATTCATGAAGTGCTACAGAGCACTAAACTCTTTATCTGGGTTGGTTTAAAGTGATAATGGAGAAGGTAATGAGGATATCATGTGTTGGTTATCTTACATGTGAAAGTCATATAATTTCTCACACATATAAACACACACATGCAACACAAACTTAAAAATCTACAGTAAATTGTTTCAATGAGGCAAGTGTTTGTCTTTGTAAGTGCATGCAGGTATGAGCGAATAAAGCAGCACAAGAGAGCACCAGAGATATTTAACTGTGTTCTGTTTCCTTGTTTGAGTATTTAACAACTAAGGACTGATCATTATATAGGTCCAAAGGACTGTCTGTGTGCTCATCTTCACATAAAGGAGCTACTGTAAAAACTAAGGCATGCATTGATATTACATTTACCTTAATTTGCTTTCCAAAGGCTTAAGGCAGCATGCAAATCTAATCACAGGATTGAAGGGATTTTTGTGACTCACTTTCTGCCCTTAGGCTGTGGAATGCAGGTGGGTAAAGGAAGAAAAAAAACTGAAACCTGTTGAACAGGCAGGTATGGTACACACCATGTTATCAAGGATTTAAAAGTATGCAAATGCAAGGGCACTACAGTCTGATTGTTCGGATTTGTTCAAAGTGTTTTTATTTTAGAAGTGATCCAAAATAAGCCAAAGGACTTTAAAAGGGATTCGTGACATGGTGCAAGGCATTAATGCTCATTAATGCTCAGTGTGTCTTGTTCGGTTTGGTGAGTTTGTTATTTGCTAAACCTGTTTTGTTTTTCTCAGTAATGTTTTGAATAGGGGAGCGGACGCAAGTGCAGGTTAAGATTATATATTGAAAGGTAAGCAAGCAAATCCAAATTGGCAGACAGAAATGTGGTCATGAACATACAAAGGTTGGGTGATCTACAAACAGCATGAACTAGAAGAGGAAGAGAACCAAGAAACCAGAAACACAGTCAAAAACCATAATAATAAAGATAGAAAACAAATTCTGGTACAGGACTCATGACATAATGCTTTAAGCTGACTACTGGAAACACAAGGTATAAATATTAATAAATAGAACAATCAAGGGCATGCAGAAAGCTAGTTTGATTGATCTACACACAAGGGCTAACAACTAATGATGGGATGAGGGAAGAGACAGGATGTAAAAAAAACAAAGGCATATGAAAATGTAAACAAACAACGTGTAACCCATAAGTCTGATGCTGTGCATCTCTGCGAGCCACAGCGTGTATAGTGTGGTGTGAAGAGGATTTACATGACAGAAACCCCCACCCCACTCCCCAAAGGCAATACTCCAGGGGCACCATTCAAATACATGCTTGGGAGGGCCTGGACCCCTGGGTAACCTGTACTACATGCTCCCCAGATATTGAGGCTGGCATCATTTAAAGTGCCTACTCCCACTAGAGGGGCTGGGTGCAGTGACAGCATCATCCCTGAAGCCAGGAGGTGGAGAAAGCTTTGGTGTGAAGGCTGCCCTGTCAGCTTCCAGAATAAGGGATTTGTTGGAAGCTGCCCTGTCGAACTCTAGAGGGAGCGCTTCAGTGGATGATGCCTTGTTGCCTTTGGAGTGAGCTCTTCATTGGAGGCTACCCTATCAACCACTGGAGGGTGCTCTGTGGTGGAGGATTGTTGGTACCTCCCAACCCATATTCCACCTTTTCTCCAGTAACATGTTTGAACCATTTCAATCTGGTTTCCACTGACAGTATAGCATAGGATCGGACCTTTTCAAATCACCAGTGACCTACTCCTCTCATCTGACTCTGGCCATGTCAGAATTCATATCCTCGTTGACCACACTGCAGCTTTTTACACCACCAACCACACTTTTCTTCTCTACTACCTTGAATCCTCTTTTGACATCACTGGCACTGCCCTCTCCTGGCTAAGGTCATATCTTATATTGCTCCTCTATCCCAAAGCATCCCCCAGGGTTTGATGGTTGTTCCTCTTCTATTTATCCTCTACATGCACCTCCTAAACAACATCATAAGTCATCATGGTCCTCATTTCCACTGCAACACTGATGACATTCAGCTATACATCTCCACCAGGTACATCACCACTGTGACTCACCTTTCTCTGATCACTGACATTAAATCATGAATGCAAGCCAACTTAATCAAACTAAGTTGTGATAATTAGATAATGAATGATAATCAGACAAGAACATCATTGGTCCCAAATTCCTCACAAAAAAAACTCACAACTACTGTCTCAACATTGATTACTCAATCTCCATACATTCACAACCTCTGAGTCATTTTCTACAGCAACCTCTCTTTCAAACACCACGTCAACCAAATCACTAAAACCCATCTAAAAACATAGCACATCTCCATCTATCATTTTCTGTTGCCGAAACTTTGATCCATGCCTTTATTTCATCCAGAATTGCCTACTGCAACATCATTCTTAATGCTGCACCATTCAAAATGCTAAATAAAATTCAGTACAAAGAAAACGCTGCTGCACACCAGCTCTCCTCCTTCCTGCCCTCTGAAGATTTACTGGTTCCTGTCCCTCAATGAATTCAATTCCCCTCCTATCTCACAGATCTGCTCCATCACCACATTTCTTCTCACAACCTTCCTCTGTAACTCACTCTCTAAATACATCAGAGACTGCAATGACCTATCCATGTTCATATCACTTCCCAAAATTCATCTCTTCATAATTGCTTTTAAGGTGTGATTAATGTTGTGTTATACGCAACCTCTGAAGAGTCCATGCAGGATGCAAGCCTAAAAATTTGAATTTCTTCTCCTTCAGGAGTCACTGAAGCATAGATTTGTGATTCTGAGGAAGTAGTTGGCCCACTGACATGGTGAGCCAGTATATCATGCACCTCACCCACACCCTGTCATGAGGCTTACACTCCACCTGGCCATCATAAACAATGGCCATGGGGCAAGAACCCATTCTCCAAGTATTTCACACCATTGTAGGAAGCCAGGACATCCGTCCAGCAGTGGTGGAAAAAATACTATGGAGTTGAAATATTCTGTTATAAACATTGAGGCAGATTAAGAACAGGTTAAGAATATTTATTAAAAGGCAAGCAAACAGATCCAAATCGGGAGCCAGAAATGTGGTCATAAACAATGGTCATTCATCTAGAAACAGCATAAACTAGGACAGGAACAGTGTTAATCCAAGAAACCAGAAACACAGTCAAAAATCAGAAAAGCAAACATGGAAAATAAACAGGTCAGTAAACTCTGGTATGGGACACAGGACATAATACTTTGCACTGAACACAGGAAAACATAGGGTATAAATACATACAACAATCAAGGGTGAAGAGGAAACAGGTGAGTGATCTAGACATATGAGAAATAACAACCAATTATGAAACAAGGAAGGAGACAAGACATAACCCAAACCAAAGGCACATGGTAATTTAAACAAACAATGTGCAACCCAAAAGATTTGGTGCTGTGTGCCACGGCACATGGAGCTTCATGGAAGGAGGGTTTACACGACAAGTACAGCTCGTTTAACTTTGTTCAGTTATCAGTTATTTGATTCTGTGCTGCCTTATTGCTAAGTCAACATGCGTTGTAATGTAATCCTGCTTTTGCCTGTGCCTGTTTATTTTATTTTTTTTTACTGAATGCTATTTGCCAATTGAGATCTACCTGAATGTCTGTATTCTGAATTTGCCTGAGGTACTGAACTATGTCTGCATTTGCTATCTGCCTCTCCTTGTGTGTATGTGTGTGTGTGTGTGTGTGTACACTCATGACAATAAATAATTAATATTTTTAATAAGTAATATATTTATCATTAATTATTGCTATTAATCATTCTGAAATAAGTATATAATATAGAATTAATAATTACATTAAAATGATTCACCGTCGTAGTTGTAGTAGTTTTTTGGAGTTTTGCTACTGCACTTTCTAATTAAAGAGTTAGGCCACATATACCTTATGTAATTAGGATAAAAATGTTACAGAAAAAAATTTAACCAGATTACTGATACATTTAGTAATAATTATTTAACAAAATTAAAGTTTTAGGGGGATTTTTTCCCAGATTTAGCACACTCAGAGGACAGCGCTATCCACCCCCTTCTGTATGCATGCGCTCAAATACACCCATGATTGTCTAGTGTCGCTGTCAGTGACCGAGGAGAGAGAAGAAGCCATCCCTTCCTCCCTGTCAGACCATTTTTGTTCTCTGAGCTCCAGGCCACAAATGGCTATGGCATTATTAATCTCTTAAACTTAAATCAATGATACAAAAGTTTATTTTTCCCACACAGGGGTGGAAGTCACTGATGCTTCCCTTTCAAGATTATGGAAGTGGCTGTGTACTGCTCTTGAGAGAGAGGGAGAGAGAGTGAGGGGAGCACAAGCAATGTTGAAGAAATTATTTCCCTACATTATTTGTAATATAATATTATAATATTTATGACTGTATTCTATTTCTTACCTTCTCGTCCTTCTCTTATACACTAGATGTTGCCCTTGGGAGCAGCAACTATGCCTCACTAAATAAACCGCCTGTCCAAAAAAAAAGGTCACCCTCTGGATTTAGCAAAGCAAATAGGTAAGAGCCTCCCATTGGATAATTACTGCATGGATGATTGTTTCATCTGGCAACAAGTTATTTAACCCTAACTGATGCAGTGAGCAGCTTCTCATTTCTTAAACAACCATGTTGGAAGACACATCCTGTGGTCATGGAAAAGATGTTAATCTGTTTCAGAAGGGTCAAATTATTGGGATCAGTCAAAGAAAACATCTAAGGAGATTGCTGAAACTACAAAAATTGGGTTAAGAACTGTCCAACGCATTATTAAACAGTGGAAGGAGAGCGGGGAACATCATCTTCGCAGAAGAAATGTGGTCGGAAAAAAATCTTGAATGATGGTGATCGGCTTCACTGAAACGTTTGGTGAAATCAAATCATTAAAAATCAGCAGCTGAACTCACAGCTGTGTTCAGCAGTGACAGTAAGAGCATTTCCACATGCACAATGTGAAGGGAACTCAAGGGATTAAACTGGGACTAAACCGCTATGTAGCCTTAAGAAAACCACTGATCAGTGAGGCTAATCGGGAAAAAGGCTTCAATTTGCTAGGAAGCATAAAGATTGGACTCTGGAGCAATGGGAGAAGGTCATGTGGTCTGATGAGTCCAGATTTACCCTGATCCAGAGTGATGGGGCTTCAGGATAAGAAGGGAGGCACATGAAGTGATGCAGCCATCATGCCTATTGCCTACCATACACGCCTATCGGGCAGTGCTCTGATCTGGGGTTGCTGCAGTTGGGCAGGTCGAGGTTCAGCAACGTTATGTGCCCAAAGAATGAGGTCAGCTGACTACCTGAATATACTGAATGACCAGGTTATTCCATCAGGGAATTTCTTCTTCCCTGATGGCACGGGCATATTCCAAGATGACAATGATTTGATTCAATTTGATTCAACATTATTGTCATTACACATGTATAAATAAAGGGTAACGAAATACAGTTTAGCGTCTAATCAGAAGTGCTAAGAGCAGCAAGTGCAATAAAAGCAGATTATTTACAGATAAGGGCAGTGTTGAAGGTGGGAATAGTTATCTACAGATCATGTACAAATAAGTTAAATATACAGATGTTCTATATTGCTATACAGAAGGGCAAATATACAGATGTATTATGGACAAATATACAGATGTGCTGTGTATATACAGATCTACAGATGTGTAGTAAACAGATCTACAGAGTGCTATGAATATATCTACAGTAGTGGAAGAATAGCACTGAACAGACTATAATAGTGAATAATGTAAGTACGTACTATAACAGAGACTTATGCTATGACAGTGTGCCAAACTATAGCAGTAACCAATGTAAGCATACAGTGAATGTTGAGAATGAATTACAGTCATGGTCATGGTCATTGGGAGGGATGAGGGGGAGGAGGAGTGTAGAGGGTTAAGTGTGTTAGGATGGGAAGGTTCAGCGGGGGACTGAGTTCAGTAGGGTGACTGCTGTGGGGAAGAAGCTGTTCCTAAACCTGCTGGTTTTAGTCCGGAGGTTCCTGTAGTGCCTTCTGGAGGGGAGGAGCTGGAAGAGTTTATTGGCAGTATGAGAGGAGTCCCTAAGAATGCTGCGTGCCCAGCGTAGACAACTCTTCTTGTGGACATCCTCAATGGCAGGAAGTGGAGTCCCCGTGATGCGTTGGGCGGTTTTCACCACCCGCTGCTGTGCCTTGAGGTCAGCAACAGAGCAATTCCCATACCAGACTGTGACACAGTTGGTCAGGATGCTCTATATCACACAGTACTAGAAGTTACCCAGTATGTCAGCAGACAGGTGGTTCTTCTTCAGTGTCCTCAAAAAGAAGAGGTGCTGATGGGCCTTCTTGTGCCAGGCTGGAGATGTTGGTTGACCAGGACAGGTTCTCTGAGATGTGGGTTCCCAGGAATTTGAAGCTGGAAACCCATTCAACAGCCATGCCATTGATGTGGATGGGGTCATGGGTGTCTCTCTTCTCCTTCCTGAAGTCCACAATGAGCTCCTTGGTATTTGCTGGTAGAGCAGTTATGGCCTGACCTAACATGCTGGGGTCTGTTGGTCAGAAAGTTCATGATCCAGTTACAGATAGAGTTGCTGATTCCAAGATCCACAAGTTTAGTGATCAACTTGGAGGGAATGACTGTATTGAATGCTGAGCTGAAGTCAATAAACAGCATTCTTGCATAAGTTCAGTTTGTATCTGTGCTTGGCATTCTTGATGCCCCTCTTCAGGTCTGCCATGGACGTACTGTAGGCCTGTGCGTCACCTGATCTGAAGGCATTGTTATGTGCCTTTAGTTTAAGCCTCACTTCCTTGTTCATCCATGGTTTCTGATTTGGGTACGTTGTGACCTGCTTATCTGTAGTAACCCTGTCAATTGTGGTGTTGATGTATTCCAGTACTGAGTATGTGTAAGAGTCAATGTTTGTGTGAGAGCCACAGGTGGCCTGAGAGGCAAACATGCTCCAGTCCATATCTTTAAACCTGTCCTGGAGTACAGAATCTGCCAGGATTCATAGGGCTCAAGTTGTAAAAGAGTGGTTCAGGGAGCATGAGACATAATTTTCACACATGGATTGGCCACCACAGAGTCCAGACCTTAACCCCATTGAGAATCTTTGGGATGTGCTGGAGAGGAATTTGCGCAGCGGAAGCTCATCGAAACAATGCCAGAGCAAATGTGTGCTGTAATCAAAGATAAAGGCGGTCCAACAAAATATTAGTGTGTGTGACTTTTTTTTGGACAGGCAGTGTATATCTGGGGTGAAAAATTACATTAATCAAATTATTTTTTTTCTTGAGTAAATCAAGTGCCAATTGTAGTTGCAAATACTTAAATCATAATTAATTAAATCATACTTTTATTTGCCCTGATTCTAATGTTGCAATTTTCACAGGATTCCTCAGAAGGATCTGCTCTCATTATGGCCTGGTTGCATTGCTCCCTGGCTTTGTAGGGATGCCAGAAGCTTCTTCCATTTGAACCCACAACACTGGAACAATCTCTGTCTCCCGTATCCAGAAAGTCAACAATGTGGTGCATTTACAATGTGATCTATTGGTTTTATTTTGTGTATCTGTTGTAAAAATGGTGCAGGTCCTTTAACACCAGATCTGTGAGCAGGGTGTGTATGTGTGTGTATGTGTGTGACTTAGAGCTGAGCTGAGCTTGAAGTTCAGCAGCTGTGTTGTTGCAACCAGAGCGAATTATATGGTGTTCACAGTGAAATTAATGCCAAAATAAATCCTCAGACCAAAACCAAGATTCCGCTCATTTGCTCTTCCATCTGCAGATAAAAGAAAAGGGAGTTAACCCAGAAGTTGATAACTTTGACCCTGGAGCAGCATAATATTGAGTCTCCCATGTGTTCTGTGTAAGAAAAGGTTAACACTGTGCTACAAACTGCATTTTGAAACATTGATATTCACCTTGTAATTTGAGCAACAGGGAACTGAGCGCTGTCGGTAGTTCTCATATGGAAACTCGGAAATGTTATCCAAATACGGGTTATATTATTTTACTTCATTACTCAGATGTCTAAGCTTGTGCAAAAAAATTTATACAAGATTTTCCCTGTCATAAAGCTGTCTAAAGTGTTCTACAAAAGACACAAGGAAGGTGTTTGCAAACTCACAGAAGACCACACACAGCTATGGACATGCCAATGTGGATATAGCAATATACAACAACATGAAGTTGGTGTAAGCTGGTGAGCTAAGAGCATCAAGTAGTGCAACTGGCCCAGTATACAATAAAAATAATTTATATTCAGTTGCCTTCCATCTGCAACTGAGGCCATGTGACATTTGAAAGACAAACATGTTTCTGACTGTAGGGACCCCTGAAATAGTAGTGGAATTTATGTATTTGTATATTCGCCATTATCAATGGTTGTATTTGTTTAAT
>JAQQZX010085001.1:0-11681 GCA_030068355.1 Notoglanidium maculatum | reverse complement strand
GTGTGTGTGTGTGTGTGTCTGTGTGTGTGTGTGTGTGTGTGTGTGTGTGTGTGTGTGTGTGTGTGTGTGTGTGTGTCATGTGGTTGAGTGAATTCACAGTTTTGTTTTATTTTCTAAAAATCAGTTGGTGTTAGATTAGGTTTAAACACTGTCTGTGATGTGATTTGAAAGGCAGAGTTTAGCAGATGCAGAAAAAGAAACTTCTTTTTAATGTTTAATGGAGAAAATCACACAAGAATATAAAGTTTACTGTAAATAATAGTATGTTGCACTTCAAAGAAAAAGAACATGAGGGTTAACAGTAAACATTCTCTTTTATACGGGGTTTTACAAACTAATGCATAAAATAGATTTAAATAGAAAGAGGAAGTGTTGTAATGTAGATAATAAACTGATCGTGATCATGTTTTATTAATTATGAATTCATGAATTAAAGGTGTTTCCTTGCTGTGGTGGTTGTTTAAGCTGACAGGAACGTTATGTTCTCATCGTTACAGATCTCTGGGGGAGGAAGAGGAGTGAAATCGCATCTGCCAAGGGATGTGTCACGGAGTCCCTCTGCCCCGTGTCAGAGGTCGTGTGGGGGGCCACGCCCTTCCACGAGGACCGTCCCCCTGCAATCCTGCACTCGGGGCCCAGTGGGCCTGCAGTGGACAGCGCCGGGTCTACACAGACCTGCCAATCAAGCCCCTAGATTCCAGAAGCAACCACAAAAAACTAAACGAAAAACTAAACTAAGCTCGCTTCTGGCGTCTGTTGCTTGGTTGGCAGGATTTGTGGTTGGCCTGCCGTTGAACAACCAACAACCTTTTATTATGTTCTCTTCAAAGCTGAACGCCATTTTCCAATTTAACAACAAAAATCAATAAAAACAGTAAAATCATGGAACAGAACATGTCTGGTGTTGTGTGTTTTTGTGTTTTTAAGTATTAAGTTACTAATCATTTAACAAGCTACAGGCGTGTAACGATGCAATGCTTCTGACTTTAGTGCGATAAATTGGGAACTAAAAATGCTCCTAATACTTTTAATAACCAGAAGATACTCTACTGTATAGATGTACACCATACTGCCAAAAGTTTTTGCCCCCTCTGATAATCGCAGAGTTCAGCTGTTTCAGCCACAACAGTAGGATCTCCACAGACGAACGCTGCCAGTAGAACGAGTCGTACTGAAGAGCTGAGTGACATTAAACGAGGCGCTGTCATAGGATGCCTCCTTTACCATTTGGTGAAAATTTCTGCCCTGCTACATCTGCCCCTGTTAAATATACTATAACCTATCAGAACCAAGAGCCTCAGATCTCAGCTTTAGAACATAAGAAGAAAACAGAACCTGCGCTGCTGTGTGAGTCTCGACCTCACTAACCCAAGGTGTGAATTTGGTGACGATCAGAAAACGCTGAGTTTTTCACCCGAAAAAACACAGGCTGAAACTGCTGATGTTCTGTGATTTTCTTCATGTTCACAGCGCTGGTTACGGAGGTGACGCTGTAGGCTGGAGGGTGTATCGTTTCAGCTCGTGTCGCTTCTAAGCTGAGCTCTGAGGGTGTCGGACACGCCCATGTGTGACACTTACGTTTCATATAGAGCTGTGTGTATATACTCTGGGACACCAATATGTAGAAGATAGATTCAATATGTTTATACTGAGTAATAAACTTAATATTTTTATTCAATTTTTTTTCCCAACAACAGTCTCATCGTTTAATTTAAGCACAAGACATTTTGGGCCTTTTCCGTTTTCTGCATGTTTTTAATGTTTGAAGCTTAATAACTTCTAATAAGGATTTTGCTTTACATCACAGAACCATATGATATAAATTAAAGAAGTGTCTTACGCCACGAATTTACATCAATGAACTTTATTTTTTAAGCATTCAGTTATAGATTTATTAACTTTTCCACACTGTTGCACTGTTTGCATGCTTACAGCATAAATACTGATGATTTGGTGAGACAGAATAAAGTGCTGCTCCCTTTATATAGAGATGAAACCAGCAGGGAGTTAAATGGCATTGTGGGTAATGTAGGAAACAACTAAAGTGAAAACATGATGAAAGGTGACCTGGAATGGAATTTTTTTGCTTGCTGTTTTTGAAGTAAGCCATGTCATATGATGTTTAAGATATGGCCACAGAAAGGCATTAGGGTTAGGGTTAGCATCATGGGTCTATATCAGATGGGCTTTGCTACAAAGATCAAGTTCATTAAACTTTTAGCCTTCCAGATTGCATCACACACCCAGCAACACTGAGAGCCGTTAGCATCCCCGACCCGTGCAAAGCAGCCTGTGACCTCAGACAAGAAGTCCACCGCTAACTGAGCGTACACCACACTAAACCAGAACCAAGGGGCTCGTCAATAAAAGAATTCACAACTTTACAAATCATCTCAGAGAATAACATACAATGATACAAAAGTGCATGACAGGGAAGCTTTAATACAATATGTCAACTTGGAAATTTATTATAAATTTAATCTTGGATGCATTTAAAGGTGCTCTGTGTAGGATTTAAGGGGATTTATTAGCAGAAATGGAATATAATATTGATACATTAATTAGGACAATACAAAAATTTGAGGAGTAATGATTCAGTGTAAATACAGATGCCAAAGAAACCATCATAAAGTGTTAAAATAATCTAAATTAGACAACACATTACTGTTCCTTTTTCTAACGCCGGGCAGCTGATGGCGTGTCCTGCCAGTGCAGTAAGCTTCTAAACACTTTGTTATGAATTAAAAGAGAAATGAACCATATTGTGACGTCTCTGGGGTCGCGGGCAAGTTCCCAGCATGCCGTTCGGCCATGGGTTGTGTATTTGGGGCTTTAGTTGTGTATAAATGTGTTTTCTGTTATGTTTGATATGTGAGGGATGTTTATTTGGGGTGGGCTAGCCGGGTTCCGGGACTTTATTGGGAGCTACCGTCCTTAAGGTACGCGGGGCTCGGAGTGTGGTTCCGGGAGGCAGGCTATGTTAAAAAAGCGAGTGCGTGCCGGGGTTTTCATGTATGATACCCATTGTGCATTGCGGTGTAAATAAACCAGGGAGTCCCTCCCATGTGTGAGTGAATCTTCCGTGTTGACTCCTTCTTCCGGCGTTTGAGAGAAACGTCACAATATATTATTGCGAATATTGCTTCAACTGCAGGAACCACAAATTACAGCTTGTTGGGAAACGCACACACAATGACAAGCATGTACGCACAAACAGGGAAGGGAAAGCTCTCTCTCACAAACCTCTGACAACATGCACACGTTCACTCACTGGCCACTTTATTAGGAATGCCTGCACATTCCTGCAGTTATCTAATCAGCCAATCATGTGGCAGCAGCACAGTGTATAACATTACGTAGATGCAGGTCAGGATTTTCATCTACTGTTCACATCAGAATGAAGAAAAAAAGTCTGATCTCTGTGACTTTTACCCTGGCATGGTTTTGGAAGAAACTGCTGATGTCCTGCGATTTTCACACGCAACAGTTTCTAGAGTTTACACAGCATGGTCGGGAAAAAATCATCCTGAAACATTCTGTTGATCAGAGAGATCGGAGGAGAATGACCAGACTGCTCTGAGCTGACAAGAAGGATATAGTAACTCAAATAATCACTCTTTACAGCCATGGTGAACAGAAAAGCATCTCGGCACGCATGGAACATCAAACCTTGAGGTGGATGGGCTACAACAACAGAAGACCACATTAGGTTCCTCTCCTGTCAGCCATGAACAGGAATCCGAGAGCATCATGGCCACAGACTCACCCAAACTGAACAGATGAAGACTGGAAAAAGCTGACCAGCTGATGTTTTTCTTCCATACTTTAATTGTCCAGTAGACTGGCAGCAGAGGAACCCGAGTTGGCCAGTCTGCTCATTGAACTCTGAACTCACTCAGGCTTTTTTGTTTTTTGCACAATTTCTGTGTAAACTCTAGAGAACGTTATGTGTGAAAATCCCAGGAGATCAGCAGTGTACTAAATATCCAAGCCATCTGGTACCAACAACCAAGTCAGAGGTCAGAGTTTTTCTGTTTCATTTTGCTTTTAATTGAGCCGTGGTGAGGATATCAAAGAAGGTAGTGGCATGGAACACAAGCAGCGAGGGTAGACTTGTGTGCGTGTGCGTGTGTGCGCGTGTGTGTGTGCTTGTGTGTGCGTGCGTGTGCGTGCGTGTGCGTGCGTGTGCGTGCGTGTGCTGTGCCTACCTTCGGTGCTAATACTCACATCACTGGAAACACACCACAAGCACTCTGCATGCAGCCATGGCCAAGACCAGCACCAGTGGCTCAGGCGTAGCAGGTGACGCTTTACTATCTGCAGAACGTAAATATCAGTTAGAAACTTTGTTATTATTACATTTACTTATCAACAGTACATTTAACCTGTGACACCAATATGAACCACAAAAATGTGGACTGGCTGGAGATCCACAGTGAATGAGTTCCTCAGGAAAACACTGAGCAAGGCTAAAGGCAACTACTAACTACATGGATTTACTTGTGTGTATGAGGGAGTATGTGCTGCTGCACAAGACAAGTCCCTGAAATAACCACACGTCTCTCTTCATATTTAGAGTTTTACATAAAAGACTAATGAAAGATAGTTCATCTTTACCAAACTGAAAATTACAGGACAGAAGATTTATTGTTATTTAGCATTACAGAATTCAGTAGTGTAGCAAAGTGCTGTCAGCATCAGTACTGAATACTGACCTCAGTCTGAAGATGCCTTACCAATCACAAACAGGAGAATGCTGCAGCCTTCCTCTTCTTCTTCAGCAGTTTTTTCCAAATCAAATCTGCTATACAGACCTAGGTACAGTCCAGAGTCGTGCAGCTGCAGGTCACGAATCCTCATGGTAAGTTTGTTCAAGGTGCCACTGACGGTCAGTCGTTCACTGTACTCCGCATTGAAAGTAGATTTGTTAGTATGCTTGTCATAGACCAACAGCAAACCCTTTTTCGGGGATCTTACATGTAGTGAAAAACTATCTTTTTTGTTGTCCTTTGTGTGGCACTCCATGATAAGACTTTCCCTCATTTTCCTCTTCACTAAACCATTCTCTCCCTCATAGGCTGTGTAAAGAAAGGAGAATTTATTAAGCTTCTGTGAAAAAAACAAAAATAAAACTATTTCTTATTACATTACCGTATCATAAAAGGTTTCCATATTCAACCACGTCCAAAAAATACTTTACTAAGACATTCAATCAGACGCTCCCAACAAAATGTGTTCATGAATCATGATAATAATGAAAGATAATGTTTAGAGAAAATGCTGCTCCCACCTGCTCGGAGAACGCAGTGGAAAAGCAGCAGAGCAGTAACGCACAGAGTTCGAGTCGGCCTGGCCATCACGGCTACAGCAGCCACTCCACACACGGCCCTTACAGCGCAATGCTGCAGGACAGGGAAACGTGCAGACGCTGAACAAACTAACACAATGCACTCTGACCCACATTTAGGGAAGAGACCGTTTGAAGCTCCATCTAACGAATGAGGAGGTGTGAGAAGTGGTGCTCGGAATCCAGCTAGAGGAGGAACACGTGGAATTCTCATCTGCAACCAGAGACGTGATAAAGGGCGGAGACGAACCACTCGAAGCCTGGGGTGAAAGTTCACATGCACAGATTCCACCCTCAGACCCTCCGCAATCTGCTTCATAACGGCCCAGTGAGGAGTCAGAGCCGTGTCTTAAAAAAGAATAAACCTCTGAAAGATTAGGGAAATAAACACAGAAAAATATAAGAGAATTAAATAAAAAAAATAACAGAACAAGAAAATAAATGTTGAAAAAGAATATGAAAATGCATTACTAAAATTAAAAGAAAATAAATAGAAAATACAGAAAAAGATAAATAAAAGAATAAGAAAATGAATGCAAATAAATTAATAAAAAAATGAATGCAGAAAAACAAACAAACAAATAAATAAATAAATTCTGTTCTTTATTGCTTTTGCCAGGGTGAGTATTGTTAAAAACTTTGCTTTCTGAAACACTTTACAGAATCGTCCCAGTGTCTTGACTTCCATTTTAAATACATTAGTGCTCCTTAATCACTATAAAGAAGACAAATCAAGTATTTTATTAAACACAGATCATGCTACTTCAAACACAACGTGTCTTAAGACCACTTTTTTCAGCCATGTAGAATAAATCTCATAGCAGATTTAAGAGAAATTACATTTGTTCCAGTTACAAAGATTACTCTCAAGACAGCGTGAATTTTACGGCCCAAAATATTTTTGTCTGTTAAAATGCCTTTGATCCGTGCCGCCTTTTAACAGGAAGCTTCATGGCCAGGTAGCTCACGTGATACATTCTCTCGCGCTACATTAGAAGACATGGAGGATATTTTACAAGCAGCTCCATTCACGCCCTTTCATCTCGTGAGCGCCCTCTAGGTGAATTTCTGTACAATGGCATTAACAGGAAGTGAACATGCTCTGTGTAGACGGGCTCTGATGAAATCACATGACTTCCTGTTGTCTTTGCTAAAAAGCTCCAGCCAAAGCAGGCTTCCTGCGTCCGCGTCTCAGCCTGGGTTTGTTTTGCTGTCACGCTCCAAAGCTGAGCTCTGAGCCCTGTATCTATTCTAGTCACGGTAACGTGGCAATTATAAGAGAAAAAATACTGATTTTTTAAAATATATGTTTCCTAGCATATCTTTTAGATCGTTTGAAAAAAAAAAGATTAAGTTTATTACTAACATACTGAATCTATCTTCTGCATATTGCAGTGGGTGTCCCAGAGTACACACAGCTCTATATGAAACGTCACCGAACTGTCACACATGGGCGTGTCCAAACGTGGGCGTGTCCAACAGCCTCAGGTCTCAGCTTAGGAGTGACACGAGCTGAAACGAGACACTGCAGCCTACAGCTTCACCTCAGTAAGCAGCGGTTAGCTGGTCCTGGAGTCTCATCCTGACCTTCAGCTATCTGTTTAAACTCAGTGGTAATATACTGTGTACAGTTTATGAGAAATTTTAGAAACATTTTAGCTAAATTTACCAGGAGCACGAGTTGTGAGGCAGATGATAAAAACTTTAACAGATCTGAAAATATCTATAAATGTACACACAACAGCCAGGAAACAGAGCTGAAGCAACAGGAACCACTGAAAGACATTCCAACCTGAGATAAAAAAAAAAAGACCATTTCTGATTGTAATGTAGAGCAGAATCCAGACCGTGAGAGAGAAAACTGGACTTAGCGAAAGGTTCAGTGGCTAATGCACCTCTTACATTCCCGCGTTCACTTCAGCAGTATTGCGGGAGCGGGAGCGAGAGCGGGAGGATCCGGAATATCCTGCTGATGCTCAGTATAACCACGCAATCATGGCGCCGATGTGGCTTTTATGCAACAGTTTTAAAAATACGAAATGGATATTGAGTAACCTTTTGACATTTTGGACACAATGTGCTCATATAACGTGTTTATTTTCCCTGTGTGGAGTGGAATTAGATCACGAGAGAGTTCCCCTTCGTGGTTAAATCTGAATAAAGCTTTAAAACATTCTCCTCATGACATTATTCACGAATCGACAGTTAAACGCCGCTCAGTAATTCTTCATTATCTGCAGAAACCTGTAACTGTTCTCATACAAAGTTAGAATTGATGATGAAATCCACAGCGCTGTCTGTAGAGCTTCGTAGTGTTCTATATGTAATTGTTTACCTTCCTGTTTATACACATCACCGTATTAATCATTATAGTTCTAGTCATTATACAGAACGAGTTCATGGAAATCACGGCACTGTGCATCTAAATATTCACTGTTGTACCTCGAGATTATCACTAATTTAAAAAAGTTATTTACATAATGTGATCAACCAGATAATATTACACCATGCTCCATCTCAGCCCCAGTGTGCTGCTAGTACATTCCTAATAAGAACAACAATAAGGAGAATCAGAAAGTCTGCTTTTTTGCTGGGAACGCTGACTCGGAACGCTGACTCGGAACGCTGACTCGGAACGCTGACTCGGTGAGAACTTCGCCGCATGTTGTGTGAAAGTTAAACAGATTAAAGAGGATCTAGAGGAACAGACATCAGCGCTCACTCGAGGTTACAGATCTGTTCGACTGCCGAGCCGATCCGTAAATATTTCACTTTCAGAGCTTTAGCTTTAATTCTTCACACTTGTGCAACCCGAGAGAACCAGGCAGAGTGAATGGGGTTTAATTTCACATTTTTTTCCTCAATAATACATTTTTTTTCTTTTGAATTTTGTTGGGTTCAAGGTCACAGTAAACAAGAATAAATTATTTCATTTTGATAGCTGGCTTTACATCACAGAAACTGCAAATTAATTAACTGTATTGACTTTTATATAATCAGTGAACTATAGATCAAATTTTACTTAAAAGTTTTCACACCCCTGGACTTTCTTCTGCTTTATCTGCATCATTAACACACATTTAGGACTTTTATTTTACAGATGGCAGTTGCTGAAAAAAAAGAGCTCTCATTTTAATATTCAAATTACTCCTGATGTCACATGACCCACAGTGAACAAGGCCACACCTCCAGACACACAATCACTAAAATAAAATGTATTAATAATTCCTTCTTTTTACTGTCAGGATGCAGCTTTACAGGAATCCAGATAGAGATTTAGATCACTGATCATCCACTCCTCGTGTTAGAAATATTCATTTATGTTACTTTATTGTTTAGCTTTGCGTTTGGTAACGTGTTGGAACGTGTAAGCGTGTGCATGAGTCTAACGTCACGTCTCCTGCAGTAACCGAGGTTAGCAGTGAATTGTAGTGCTGTGTTTGTGTCGTCTGTACACAGTGTGTTGAACGAGCCAAACACTCGTTTACAGTAGAGATCAAAATTAAAAACACTTCATAACTACTTGATTTTTTCTCAAACGTTAGTAACATTCACCACTCAGAGTTTGAAGGAACACGAGCTGTGTATATTAGCACTGCTCTACTAGCCTGTTTTTCAACATAACCAAGGCAATTCAACAAAATCCTTTATATTGTGGAAATTACAGCAACCAGAATTAGAGAACAGTAACCACTGTAGCAGAAAAGAAGCGCACAAATGGACATTTTTGATGGTTACAGCTTTCAGACGTTTGTAGGAAGTGCAGAGGCCCTTGCTTTGACTTCAGCACATTTGCACCTGCAGGACATCACGTTCTCACAGACCTGGTTTGACCTTGTTCCAGAGTTAGAGTTCGGTAATTGCAGTAACTGTAGTATGTTTCTTAGCCATAATGTTGTCTCCAGTGATCTTCCAGAGATTCTCGATCAGGTTCAGATCAGGACTCTGTGCTGGACATTTCATTATTTCAGTGTTCTCAGCTTCAAGACAGTTCTTTACCCCTTCTGCAGTGTGATGAGCAACGTCCTGCTTAAAGACTGCAGGCTAATCAGGAGATGCTTACAGGGAAGGAACCATGTGTTGCTGATTCTGATCAGATTCTGATAAACATCAGCGTTCACCTTGCCATGTAGCTATGAGGCCAAACTCCTGCTGCAGAAAACATTCCCAAAACCATGACGATTCCTTCTCCAAATGTAACTGATTTTTCACATTATCTGGGTTCAGTCTTTCCCCAGTATATCACTGAATATAATGTTTCCCATCTGATCCAACTAAATTAAACTTCATCACTAAAGTGAACTTTGTTTAGTCTCACCTTTTGGTTCTTTCCGCTGATGGCTTGGTCAGTGTGGAGGAGGCTTTCAGTCCTTATTCTCTCAGACAGTGAGACACTGCGGAGACAGAACCCTGCCAGAACCCTGGAACACTGCGGAGACAGAACCCTGCCTGTTCAGCGCTGAACTGGTGAGAAATTCCAGCTGCAGGGTTGAATTAATTCCCCATCGAGAGTCTCTGTATCGTCCTGTTCTCTCAGGCTTTCTCAGTCTTAGGTGATGACCAGCATTTTTGGGGAGATGAATGAATTAGTGTCATTGTAAAGTTTATATTTTCTAGAATTCACACTCCTGGAAAAACCAACATCACTCACAGTGGCTGAAAGTCATCACTTCAGCCATCTAATCAAGCTGCTGTCGCAGGGTTTCAGTCGCCTTGGAGCGGCTCGGCATCCTGCAGAATGACCGAGTGCTGACAGGTAAATAGGGTCCATTACATAATAAAGAAAATTAGTACCAGGTGTCAGATCAGCACCAATAACTGAAGTATCCAAAAGTGATCTGTAATTTAGGTCATAACTCATTTTTCAAATTTCTCGTTAAGTTTTTTTTGTGACATGGAATATTTTTAAATTATGAAATGCACTTCAACTTCATCTCTTATATTTATGTTAGGATGACCAAGTCAGGACAAGCAGTGACCTTGGAATTTAGGAAAATGTAATTTGTTCACTAATTTTGTTCTTCACTGTGCATGAAGTATTAAGCTGGAGATCATGCACACCTACAGGTTTTACACGTGTACTGGGAGGAGCACCTCACGTGCACGAGTGTGTTCAGCCTCATCATTCAGCACATGGCGGCTCACACACGGGTTACACTTCGACACGTGCTACAAGTCCTGCGTTCTGGTGAATCTCAGCGAGCTCATCGCCGTCAAAGAGGGCACCGAGCAGGCCATCGGCTTGGCCGCGGTCATCAGTCACATGTGCTACAGCGGCACCAGCCTGGACGTCATCATCATGCTGAGCCGTCCGGTCGCCTTCAACAGCTACGTGTCGGCCGCGTGTCCGCCCAGCAGCTGCCTCGCTCCCGGCACGTCCTGCCTCATCGCTGGCTGGGGCAACACCCGCCCCTCAGCTAACGTCTACCCGACCAGCTGATGTGCCTTGATGCCCCGGGGCCAAGTGACACCCCCTGCAGTAATCACAGACATGTTCTGCACCGGCTTCCTGGAGGGAGGTAAAGCCTCGCACCAGGGCGACACTGTGTCAGCAGCAGGGCATCGTGTCCTGGGGAGACGGCTGTGCTCGCGTAAACAAAGCCGGCGTATACACCAACGTGTGCAACCACCTCTCCTGGATCAGCAGCACCATCAACCACTAACGTCTGACACCCTTCAATAAAATTCACTCTAATGCATCACCGCTCCCTGCTCATTTTCATTAAACATGCTTTAAACACGAGCTTTATGTTTGGATTGAAACTATATTTATTTCGACCAAATATATAAAAAAGCAACACTGAAAATTAAAATAGATCTAAATATATTAACTGGATGTAAATCTTTAAGGTAAACGTGCATGATATACAGGTTACACATTAAGATGTTATTTGAATATAAACTTTTCACTGATCTAAATACAGTATAATGTACAGCTGAATTGTTTATCATCAGTTCTAAAATGATTTATTTGGCAAGAATGATGCATAGATATAAAACTGGCTGTAAATCAGCTGTGTTTGGCCCTTAGAGCTAATCGTAATTGATCAAAATAAACATAATCAGATGAGAAACACCCCACATTAACCACACACACCATCAGCACACGCACTTCTCTAATAAAACTTCCCAGAATTCCAAATGAACCAGAGACACGCCTCCCGCTGTGTACATCACGGCGACTCAAAGCACCCGGAACAACGACCAGGACATCCGACCCGCACCAGCAGGCACGCCGCTTTCAGCACGGACCTTCATTACAGCCGCTGCTGAGCCGAGACCCCTTCACATACACCTATTTTTTTGGGGGGGGGGGGGGGGGGGGGGCGCACAT
>JAQQZX010084784.1:0-11691 GCA_030068355.1 Notoglanidium maculatum | reverse complement strand
ACCGTTTGTCCTGCATGTGCGTTCCGCCAAACCCAACCAGCCAGGCAGACCCCGAAAGCCTGGCATTCGTGACAGAGGGGAAAAACCTTGACCTTGACCTTGACTTGATTATTTCAATTACTTGACATGTAATTACATCTTATGCATCAGTAAATAGTGGTACAAATTTATTGAGTCAATAAATCAATGGAAATAAAAAAATGAACTGTAATTATTCTCTTAGTTTCTTTCCCTAGCTGTAACTACACAATTTAGACAGAAGCAATGATGTACAATAGTAGGAATACACGTGAGGTCACTGTAGATGAAAATAACACAGTTCTAATGCCAAATAAAACAGATCTGAAATGGCAAAGCTTTTGTGTGATCGACTGTACACATAGCTCTGATTTTTTGTTGAATCTATCTTTTTACAGACTGCTAAAATCTAAGAAAATAGGTAGTTGGCTTTGGTTAAGTAGCAAATGGAGGTAGTTGTTTTATGTTTAAGCTGACTACAACCTGCACAAAAGTAAATGTTCATAATTATTTAGAAAATCTTTAACTTTTTTCATTTTTAATAAAAAGAGATATTTTAGTTAATAGGCTATTATATTTAACTCTAACCTTTTAGCAAATGTTTGCAAATAATTAGTGTTGCTTATCAAGAAAATGAAACAAAAGCATTTTTTAATTTAACAATACAGTTTTTTAATTTTTAATACAGTTAAGATGAGAAAGAATAGGAAAATAAATGTTGCATTTTCTGGTAAGAAGATATTTTTGGAAAAGAAAATAAAAGGATATCACAAAATTGAATCATGAACATAATTGCAAAACATTAAGCTTTTAACGGTCTCAACAGCAAATCATTGGTCAGGAAAATTAGCAAGAATTAAACAAATAGATAAAGTAAATTAGTGTGGTGCAGCTTTTCCCTGGATTTCCTTTAGATGTTGGAGACTCGTGGGTAAACTTGCAGATGGTTTTTTACAGAAAGAAGAGTCCATGTTGTTCCACACAATGTTAAAGTCTTCAAACAGAAGATATTTTGGAAAATTTTGAACATCCAGACAAGTTAGATTCAATTTTACATAATTTAATTTCTGTGTATCAGAAGACTATGTAAGTGAACTTCCCTGTCTTTCTCTCTCTTATATATATATAATACATATAATACATACACACACACTACTCTATGTACAACGGACAGAAGGGAGACGAGGATTAGTGAGTGTCAACCACTATCCAGAATGAAGCAACGAACATCCGAGAATACATCAAGAAGATGGCCCCCCAAGATGAGCTGAAAGAATGTCTCAGGCAACAGAAGACAGAAGATGAGGAGAAGAAAACATCGTGGAAGACCAAGCCCCTCCATGCAATGTACCACCGGAAGATAGAGGAAGTGGCTGACATCAGGAAATCCTACCAATGGCTTGAAAAAGCAGGCCTGAAGGACAGCACAGAGGCTCTGATCATGGCAGCACAAGAACAGGCCATAAGCACCAGATCGGTAGAGGCAGGGGTCTCCCACAGTAGGCAGGACCCAAGGTGCAGGCTGTGCAAAGATGCCACTGTGACTGTCCAGCACAAAATAGCTGGGTACAAGATGCAAGTTGGAACAGCATACACTGAAAGGCATAACCAAGTGCAGGAATAGTCTACAGAAACATCTGTGCCATATACGGGCTAGAAGTTCCCAAGTCCCAATGGGAGACACCACTGAAAGTGGTTGAGAGTGCTAAGCACTAACAGTGCTAAAGAACCTGTGAGACTTTAAGTTCCAGACAGATAAGCAGCTGCTGGCCAACCAACCAGACATAGTGGTGGTTGATAAGGAGCAGAAAACAGCAGTAGTGATAGATGTGGTAAGCCCAGCTGACAGTAACATCAGAAAGAAGGAACACGAGAAGATCAAAAAGTACCAAGGCTGGAACACATGGAACAGATGTGGAAGGTGAAGTTCAAAGAGGTTCCAATAGTAATAGGAGCATTATGGGCTGATAGTCCCAAACTTGGAGTGGCTCCAACAGATTCCAGGCAAAACAACGGAGGTCTCTGTCCAGAAATGTGCAGTTCTAGGAACAGCTGAAATACTGCATAGAACCCTCAAACTCCAGACCTCTGGTAGAGGACCCGAGGTTGAGGAAGACACATACCACACCCCTGAGTAGGGGAGGTGAGAGGAGGATATATATATATATATAAAATACATAAGAGGACTATACATACAGATATACACACACACCAGGCTGCATAGGAAGAAGGCAAGCCAGCGGAGGCAGTGTGATGCTCTGGGCAATTTTCTGCTGGATCAAATCAATTCATGAATATCAATTCTGTATGTGGATGTTATCTTGACACGTTACACCCGTCTAAACATTGTTGCAGTCCAAGCATATCCCTTCATCCCAGCGGTATTGCTTAATGGCGGTGACTTCTTTCAGTGGGATAATGTGCCCTGCCACACTGCAAAAATTGTTCAGGTATGGTTTGAGGAATATGACAAAGAGTTCAAGGTGTTGACTTGCCCTCCAAACTCCGCAGATCTCAATTCCGTGAAGCATCTGTGGGATGTGCTGGACAAACAAGTCTGATCCATCTCACAACTTACAGGACTTCAGGGAGCTGCTGATGCTACATACCACCATCAGAGGTCTTGTTGAGTCCATGCTCCACTTTATCCACATGTTGAAGATGTCTTTCATTGTGTTCAAAGTTATGTTGTATTTACATTTCATCCTTTGGAATTTTTTTTTGTACTGATTGATACCTTTTCGACAATATGACCCCAGTACACGGTTTGTAAGTTCTTTGTGGACCATGGCTTCAGCATTTTGATAAAATCAAGATGTCAAGAAAATCAGATTCACTGCAGTAGTGACAGGTGTATCATAATTACTTTTAAACCACAAAAGTGGTGAAAGTGATTCTGACTGCACACAGAATTCTGAGCGTTCAGAATGCACATGCCTTATGTGCCTATAAAAGGATATACACACTTGTGCAACCAGGTTAATCAAGTTTTTCCCCTGAAACATTTCTATTTGTTTTTCACTTCAATTTTGCTGTCTGTTATTATCACATTAACTCTTTTTACCAGCACATTGTTTCATTCTCCCATCATAACGAAAATTTACTTACTTGACATATTGAATCAACATACACAAATGTCTGTGTTTATCTGCTGTTTGAGCCCTCTGCTGGGCAATCAATTCAAAATCCAAATTTCGAAATCCAAAAACTCGAAAATCCAGTTTGCTTCCAGTTTTAACTCATGCACATTTCCAACAGTATATATCCAACATCATTATTGAAGGAAAAATAAAAGCAAAGTTCCTCATTAATCACAAATGTTACATGTCATCTTTGAAACACATTAAGTGATTTATAGTCATTAGCCATAAATTGTAGTGATGCATAAAAAAAAAAAACTTTCTTGCTGAAAAAAAATGCACCAAAGGACTGCTATATAATTTTACATAGGTTGGTCCTGCTTGACTGAAACCCTAAGAGACCAATAGTAGAACCCTATAGTTCTCAAATAAGACCTCAGTTGCCAAGATTGATCATTCACATATAGTGCTATAGCAATGTGTTAACCAACCCCTAACATTTTTGCAGGCAATTTGTTGGTGTTGTCAGGTGTTCTGCTTGTAGCAGCCATTGGTAGTGCTGGGAAGTGAGTGTGCAAGTAAGCTGCTCACATGCCAGTTCACAAAAAAAGAAGAAAAAAAGGTTGATGTTCTAGGTTTTGGCATGTATTATGGAGTCCCTGGCTGCAGTTTTCTCTTGGTTTTTCTTTCAGCACAGAATTTATTAGTGTCTTGAATTTGTCAAAGGTTTTAGAAGACTTAGGATTGAATTTAAGGATTTTAAAGACAAGGATTTTTAACTTGTACACACAAGTTATCTGTATTTTTCTTATTATCATGACATTTTATCAATGCCTTGTGTGCACAAGTTACTTTTATTGTTATTTATTATTATAATAACTAATTTGTGTATACAAGTAAGCATTTACTAATTGTGATTTTGGGTACTTATCGTACATGATATTCATGACTCCCATTCCATTCTCTTGTCATGGTAGGCTGCAGATTTGAGTCATTATCTGGGAATCTGCATATGAGCAATATGAAAGACAATGAGGAGAATGACGGGTTAGAAGACACCGATGGCTATGATTGCTCTTTCATGTGAAGCCCCTTAGAAATCAGCTCTTAGTGACAAGCATACTCCCAACCCCAATCCTGGCCATATATGAAGAACATGGTGGCTACAAGGTCTAGAATTGTGGATTTTGGGAATGATGAACCCACAGAATGTCTGAGCCAGTGAAGGCTGCAGCTGTCAGTGAAATGTTATGTGCAAAGCCAAATTCTCCAAATCCTCTGATGATATTATGGATTGTAGATCGTGAAATCCCTAATTTTATGCAGTGTATGTTAAGAAATTGAAATGTTGTGAAATTGTATGCTGGTGAACCTTGCCCAATCCATGCTTGTGAATGACGATGTTCCTTTTATTCTCAAGTATGATACCATCACCTGCTACCAATTAACATGTTTACCTGTGGAATGTTCCAAACAGTCGTTTTTTGAACATTCCACACCTTTCCCAGTGTTTTGTTGCCCCGTCCAGACTTTTTAGAGTATGCTCCAAGCATCAAATTCAGAATGAGAGTATATTGACAAAAAAAGGTTGTACATTAAATATCTTGTGTCTACTAAATGTTATTGTAAACCTAAGTGTAACAGCATTGCTACTGTTGCCAGCAGATTCACTTATTACATTTTACCTGGTAATAGGGGACTATGCTTTGGGACTAATAAATTTCTTTGATTAAGTAAACAACACTTCTAACAAAAATATTCACAATTTTTCTTAATCAAAATTGTCAACTAACAGTTTCAGCCCTACTGTGAATACGGTCACATCATGCTATATTGACTCCACTATATTTACAAAAGGTACTGCACCATGCACGTGTTAATTTTTTTGTACCTGCAGATTATTCGTGGTAGCCATCTTTTATAGTAGCCAAAGTCTGAACCAATAATCCTTCCTGGCCCAGACTTTTCTTGGTTTACATGTATGTGATTCTATAAAGACACAATACGTTTAGGGTGTATTTGTCAATAAGGACCATTGTTATGTACAAGCAGAATCGGTTTCCTGGCATTGACAGTATAGCTGAGGTCAGGGGGCAGAGCTCCATTGTTGGCAGCACGAGCAGCTTCCGGACTGGAGTACGGTTTGGGGAAGTAATCAGAAAGTTTACCAGGCCGAGTGAACATTTCTCCTGTCTCATCAGGTCCATCTAGAACTTCAATCTGCAAAGGATTTAATGATGTCATGTTCACATCCATATGATATGGGGTCAGCAAAAAACAACTTGAATGACAGAAGGCTGTTGCTATGGTGTACCATATAATAAAGCTTTAAAAAAGCACACAACAGTTTTACAAACTGCTGTGTAAAATGCAAATAAATAGAACGCAGTGATTTTCAAGTCCTTTTTGACCTGTATTTGATTGAAAAAATTACAAGGACAAGATACTTACTGTTATAATAAAAAAGTATATAATATGTATATTTATTTGCAGCATTTTAATCAGCACTACTACAGAACTTTTTCTTAACTAGGTTTAATTAAATAGAAGTTCATTAATTACAACATTGGTTACGTTTATCAGATAATCTTTCACAGCATTAGAATATTATCAAGTGCTCATGTTGACCAAATGAATGCTAATACTCATTCAGTACAAGCATTATATATGAATGTCACTGAATATACACTCAGACTAACTCAAAGTGAATTATGTATATTATATCGTTTACATCACTTACCACACTTTTTGCAGCTGTCTGTATTTCAAACCATGACTTGTTCAAAATTTGAACAGACATATTCAAAATAAAGATAAAAAATCAGCTGCATTTTCGCTCACTGAAACTCTCCAATGCGAAGTTTATTTTGCTTGCTGTGTGCGCGTACGAGGTGAATCATTTTGAGTGTGGGTAATCGGCTCCAAAGATTTGCATTTGACTCTTAGTTTTCAATGCCCGAGATTAGTGAACCGATTCTTTTTGGGATCGACTCGTGAACCGAAAGCAAAGTCGGAAAAGTAGGCTAGTTGTTTCAAATAGTTTCACTAGTTGTTGATTAACGAAACAAAAACAAAGCTGTTCTGGACAATTCAAGCAGGAGCTTCAGGCTTCTCCTCACATTCCCACAAACGAATGATAATTACTAACATTAAAACACAAGTTATGTCATGATGCTAGAAGGGTAGTGAACTGTATAGAGTTTCATACTGCAGAGAGAGCAGTTATTTCTTCTCAACCATTTCACTCAAATTAGGTTTTATTTGCAGAGTGTGTCATAACACAGTTCAACTCTTATAATCCATTCTTATAATCCAAAGTGTCTCTGTGGTATTTTCACAATTTAATCTCCACCAGTTCTTTTTTGTAGCCCTCTTGTTCTTTGAAAGATGCTGTAGATGGCTCAGTGCCAAGATAAACCTGTCTTTAGATATGCTCCAAATAAAGTTTTTCTAATAAAATAATATTTTTTGTTCTATGATAGCCAGCATGAACTTTTTCAGCAGTTTGTGCCAATCAGAAGAGACAGGCAACCTTGGGCCTTGGGCACCCATGACTCTGTGGCCAGTTCACTGGTTGTCTTTCCTTGGACCACTTTTGGTATGTACCCACCACTGCATACCAGGAACACCCCACAAGAGCTGCCGTTCTGGAAATGCTCTGACCTAGTCATCTAGCCAATACAATTTGGCCCTTTTCAAAATCAGTCAGATCCTTATGCTTACCCATTTTTCCTGCTTCCAACATAACTTTGAGAACTGGCTGTTTATTTGCTGCCTTATAGATCCCACCCCATGAGAGATGCCATTGTTACGAGATAATCAATGTTATTTACTTCACCTGTCAGTGTTTTTAATGTTATGGCTATAGTGTATTACTGTTATGATGCGGATTCATTTCTATGACAAATAAATAAAAAAACTTTTTAATTAACAAAGAACCGAACAAGCCTTTCACTTATGTTAGTTTTTATGAATTCATATAAAACTTATAATTAGACTTTTACCAACAATAAGAGTACAGTGAATAGTGTTACCTCCTCAGCTAGTGCTTTTACTTCTTCCTCTGTGTGCAAAACACCCACCAAGTTATGGAAGGCCAGATACTCCATACTGTGGCATGCTGAACACACCTGCTTGTAGACTTGATATCCACGACGGATACTACAACAAGAAATCAAATCCTATCACAACACAAACTTATACATAACATAAAATTAAATGTTGTATTTTAAATAACTCTTATCAAGAAGGCCTGACTGCCTTGAAAAATGTCTTTTTGTATAATTCTGCAAATCTTATGAACTATCAAACCAAATGACAGGTAGTGACTGAATGACTGATTTCCAAATCCTTCTGAATACAGTATAAAATACAATTAATTGTATGGGGCTGCTTTTACATAAGTGTATCTTTGGCCATGCCAACCTTACTACAAACTGTATTGTAATAAAAATTTTTATTATGTTGTCAGAAATGTTCAAAATACCACAAGTACCCCTGCATTCTGTATAATAAGTATGATAGGTATAATAGGTATGATAAAAATTAAGCCAATTATGCTAGGAAGCATTTTATATTGGAACATGCCTAGTTTATTCTAGGGCACTTAATACCTGGTGTGGTCAAGAGAGGACAGTAAGCCATTATGGCTCCAGGGGTAATTGGAACTATGCAGCTCCAATTCTGATGCCTTAATTGATTGATGAAGTACCAGAGCCAGTCCTGCCCCTCCCGTAGGTAACACTCCTAGTGTCAGGGCCACCTTTCTCCCCATTGACAAGCTGGCTAAGGACATGTTGACCTAGAAGACATGACATATACATAAGTATCTTTCCATCTATTCATAAAATAAGCAAGCAAGAAAGGAATACTTCAGTTCAGTAATAATAAGAATTCACTTCAGTAATAACAGGAAGTAACAGCATATTATTTTGACTAGTTTTAATTCACTGATGATTTTATGATGACTAGACAGCTACTGAATGTATGTAACCTGGCAGAACACTAACATTATATAGCTTTGGCTGGATTATAGCACTAAACAAGTTAGCTTTAGACTTCTGATGTGCAATGATCTCTACATAAGGAGTGTCCAATCATTCCTTATTGGGAATAAATTAATCAGTAAATCATTTATCATTTAGTAATTTATAGCAAATTCATTTATGGAAAAATACAGCAACACACAGAGTCCTCCGGACTCATCAGAAACATTATGCAACCATTAACCTTCTCTGTTCGTATAATTAGTTTCTCATTTTTATTTGGCACTAATGTCTACGGAAATGCTTGGTAACACCAATGTTAAAGATAAAGTACCATCTTAACGTGTAAATCTTTTGTTGACCTAGTTACAATTTCTAAATAGTTGGTCAACTTTAATTTTGAAAACAGCTCACCATTTCATGCAATTTGAAAAACAGTTTAAGGGCTGCGATGTGGACACCTCACATCAAGGGTATCTCAAGCATTAAAAGTACTAGTGTTTCGAAACAGTGCTGCAAGGTAAGAGAGTTCAAACTCTCATATCACATACTCATGAAGGTTCAAAATGCTTTGGTGGTAACGGACAGCTGCAGTTTTGATTGACACTGTTGCTGTCAATCAGCTGATGCCAAATCAGTCAAACTAGCTTGGATTGTTGTAAACTGTTTTATACATGACTTATTAAAATCTTTGGTAAACCATTTATGTTTGAATTATTCATGGCGACCAAAGGAAACACGAAGCTCCGTTATTTTAGACTGCATTGTAATACAGTAACAATGAGTGTTAACAATCAACTTATTTTTTCCTACATACAAAAAGCATACTGAAGGTCTACTCACATTAATAGTAATGCTTTGACATTTGTATCAAGTAAATTATTATACTTTTCTTATGGAAAAATTATGAAAAATAATGCCTAGGTCTTCCTTCGTTATATAACTGGAAGATCAGTTATAATCAATCACATTAACAGAAATATTTGGTTCATTCATTCCACAAACCATATTATTTATACCCTAATGTCAGGGTTGGACAGTAGTGAAGCATATTGTTCAAGTATCTGTATTTTATATTTTTGGCTTTTCTTCACTATATTTGAATGAAAAATACTGTACTGACTCCTCTACATTACCATGATGGTTCCCATTACTTGTTACTTTGAAGCATAGCTCTAAGGTCAATGAATTTTCTTTTCTAAAGTGCGATAGGCCATATGCTGTGTTCATAACATAAGAAAACAAATCACAACTACTGCTCCACTAAAGTTCAAAGTGCTTGCTGCATTTTTTAAATAGTTCAGCTTGAACTTAGTGGTGGTAATGATGGCTATGGCAGATGAAAATGAAGATAACTCACCAGAGTATCCATGGCCTTATCTAAAGTCTATGTTTTATTTTTTAGACATTTTTGAAATGAAGAAATATTTGTATTTTTTAAATGTTTGCTCTGTTTACCGTGCACAAACTTCATCACTGCCTACAAAAATTAATCGTCCAACCTGAGAAAGCATTTTGAAATATGCAAAAATTGTTTAATTCCCAATAAACATTTTAAACAAAGTTGTCTGTGCTTGCAGTAGTTCCAGTTTCTAAGCTATGGTCTATGCTAATGACCTGTTATGGATTTTTATGGATTTGCCCTTCAAGTTGTCATATTGGGACCAGCTCTTATGCAAATCTACTGCTGACAGATACTAATAGTAAGCTAGCAAAAATGTTGAATTAATGTTACTGCCTAAAGTCCTTTCAGAAATACATGTTTTAATCTTGTCAAATAAACAATACAGCAATTTGTTGACATTAAAAAGAAAATATTTAAAACATGAAGCAATGAAAGAAAATTAAAAAGTACTTTTGAATACTTAAGTATTTTTAAAAGCAAGTACCCCAGTACTTTAACACTAGTAAAAATTTGTCTGAACAACTTTAACTTCTATTGGAGTAATATTTGACCAGGAGTATCTATCCTTTGACTCAAGTAATGAAGTAGTGTACATAGTACACCTCTCCCTACTGGCCAAAACAAAAATTTGACAATATGAGTGCCAACAGATATAGTGCTTGAATATGTATGTGAAGATATCACTAGTGAAATGGCTGTTAAAGAATTTCAAAAGCTATACACAACAAATGATTCATGAGGCTTCATTTCTCCAATCTAATACTGTCCATCCTATGTGGGTTGGAGGGATATTACTCTCTCTCTCTCGCCCTCTCTCCCCTGTCAATCACAGCAACACTAGCAAATTGTGGGCATCTGTTAGCTCATGTATGCAGAAGAGGGTGGATAGTGCTTTCCTCCAAGGATGATGTGCTGCCCTGTGACGCCGCCTGAGCATCAGTTTGAAAAGGTGTGGTTGGCTGACTTCATGTGTCTCAGAGGTAAGCTGGGCCTTCACTCTTCCCAGTTGGCAGCTGCCATATGACTGGTAAGAGCTGGCTTGTGGGACAGAACAGGCAGGTGGCTAAATTAGGGAGAACATGGGGAATTTGTTTTTTCTAATCATCAAAGGAAGACATTGCAGAGATTGCTTTACCTTACTAATAGGATGACATTCAACTTGGGCTAAATCCAATCAATTATTTAGTTTCTTTGGCCAAAAGCTGTGATTAATGGGTAAATGAGTGAATTTTCCAGATTTGATTAAAATGAATGAATACTTTCAAGTTTGCTTACCAATGGACTGATGAAGATCAAAGTGACAGGCATTATCAATAGGAATGTCAAATTTTATTCTGTGTATGTGCTGGTGAATAAGATCTGGTGGTGGAAATCATACTCAATTTAGGTTAAAGCTTGGTGTCTTAAGATCACTTAATATCTAAAGTTGCATTCGAAACTCTATTTAAAGAGGTGTGACAAACTCAATCTTGCCAAAATTAAAATGACAAACACAGTCTCCTTGCAGCCTGAGAAAAATATCAACATCCTGAGAATAGAAATGATATCGCGTGTCAGCTTAGATGTATTTGCTGAAATATGCCTTACAGCTGAAAAATAATGACAACATTATAAAGGACATTTAAAAAATTATTTAGAAAGCATACTGTGTGGGCTAACGCATGAAGCGCTGTGCTTGGATCACCTAGGATTGTGCGTGAATTGAGGCTCCATTATATACATGACTGTCATATGCTTTTTTTCTAAAAAGTCATAACAGGTAACTGATATACTACAAGCTCCTGTAAAAACAAGGCCTTAGCTGATTACAACATCATCCAGTTAAAACTGAAAAGGGTTCGTGTCAAACCCAAAACTCGATATACCACTCAATTAACTAATGTTCTCACACACACACATATATATATATATATATACACACACACGCATAATATTTATATATATAAATATTATATATCCATAATATGAATATATTATGAATTCCTGACTATTATTATCCACTCAATTAACTAATGTTCACACACACACACACACACACATATACACACATATACATATATACACATATATATATATACACATATATATATATACACATATATATATATATACACATATATATACATATACACACATATATATACATATACACATATATATACACACACATATAAACATATATATATATATATATATATATATA
>JAQQZX010084725.1:0-11695 GCA_030068355.1 Notoglanidium maculatum | reverse complement strand
TCATTGTCAAGTAATGAGGAGGTAGGATGTAAGTGCAGAAAAAACATTTAATTTAACAGAGAAAAAACAGCTTAATTCTTAAATAGAGTCCGTAATACTGGTTGATGAGTTTCAGCTGAAATCTCTCAGGATTGCGCCTACACAGGACGACAGTGCTGCACGGGAAACGATGTCATATAGTTCCACAAACCCGGAAGCAGGCAGCTCCACACTGCAAGCCGCACCAAGTATGATGGGATTTCTCAACTGTGGCAACATGTTGTGAACCTGGAAGCGCACCATGAGCCACAGCAAGTGCGGAGCACTCACCGTGAGAGGGATTACCTTACAGTCATGGCAATATTTTGCTTTCATTGCTTTATTTGAACTGTTCCTTTTCTGGGGAAGAATGATTGCACAACATACATCATTAATAGAAAAAAGACAAATAATTTGGTGTACAAATTTTAATTTGTTTTGGGTTTTCTGAAATCAACATATGGCCAAATTATACATACAGGGTCAAAAATACACGTACACCCACTTATATAATTCAGTCAATTAATAAATGTCTTAACTTGCCAAGGCCTCTTCCTGTTATTGCGCATAATTGACTACAGCTGCTTCTCTGTGCATAACATAAAAAGGCATGTTTGACAAGTTAATGGGAGGTGTAGGAAATTTTCCAAGATCCTGAAGAAGACTCAAACTAGGGTTAGGGTTAGGGTTAGCCTCAGGGTTAGGGTTACCCTCAGCTGAGAGGAAATTGGTTTGAATGGTCAAGAACAACCCAGGAACTGTCAAGGCACGGGCCTTCCATGAACTGGACGCTAGTACAACACTGTATACCGAAAAAAAAAGTTTTTTGCATCTCCATGGACTGAGAGGATATCTTCGACACCTTCAAGCTCCACTAAAGTTTGTAACTGACCACCCTGGACAAAGAAAAATTATTATGGAGGAAAGTTTTATGGTCAGATGAGACAAATATTGAGCTCTTTGGCTACAATGACCGGCAGTATGGAGGAACACTGTACCAAGTGTTAATCATGGAAGTGGTAGCCTCATGCTCTGGGATTGTTTTCATGCCTGTAGAATTGGTGCATTGCACAAAATGGATATAATAATGTAGAACCTCAGAATTCTTCAGCAGTATCTCAAACCATCAGCTAGATGGTTGAAACTTAACCACAATTGGGTGCTCCAACAGAACAATGATCCCAAACACACATCAAAGCTGGTTGTGGCCATCTTACTGGTTGTAACATTAAGCTTAAAATAAGTCCTGACCTTAACGCTATTGAAAATATGTGGACTGTGCTTAAAATTTAATTGCATCACTGAATTAACAGTCTAAGTTGGTGTATGTATATTTTTAACCTTGTATGTACAACTGTGACCCTATGTTGATTTCAGAAAACCCAAAATAAATTAAGACTTGTTCACCAAATTCTTCGTTTGTTTTTTTTCTATTAAAAAACTGCTGTTCATTCATTCCTCCACAGAAAAAAAAGTCTTCAAAAGCCCAGCACTACCATGACTTTCATGACCATGATGATTGTATGTAAACTTCAGACTCCCACTGTATCAAGGCAGCTCGACCAAGTAAAGTGTATGTGTTGGAAACATTTAGTAAATATCTTGTGCTATAATAACCTTATCGCCACACAGGCAGGCTTTGCATATTTTTTCTTTGACTAAAAAAACCTAAATTAAAAGAAATGCTGCATAAATATTCTCTCATTTCATCCATTTTACTTTATTAACAAAATTTAAATGCATAATTAATCAGAATACTTATCTCACATGTGCACTCACATTAATTTTTCTGTATTTATTTTCCTTTAATAGAGTCAAAATATTATGTGGTACAACTGTCCTACCAATAGTGCAATTCTGGAAGCTTGTTTTAAATTGCTCTAAATCAGTTTTAATTTTACCATATTTGGCATACATTCAGATGTATTCACATTACTGAGAAAAATGCAAAGCATTAGAATTTATAGTTATTTTATAATATTCTGTCACCTAAGGCCATATACTAAGGAAACTTATAACATTAAATTATTTATTTAAATGAAATATAATTTGGTGCAAGCATCATGAAATAGATTTTTATATTGAAAACATTTCCATGAGAAATAATGAATTCATAGAGCAACATGCCAAGGATCCTTGGAAACATCTGTCTATAGTAAGGATGGGCAATACATTGATAATTTATCATATTGCAATTTGACCATTCATATCATATCACCAACTGTATATCTTGAATATTGTGTTTCAGCAGAAATATCAAATTTCCTCCCAAAATGAACAGGAAGCTGCAGTGTTTTTACCCCATGAATACACCAATGGAGAGTGTGTATAATGTAGCATGGTATGTAGAACTAGCTTAAAAAACTAACTAGTACTAGCTTAGAAAAAACAGGGCTAAATTAACCCAAAACTGGAGTAAGCAGCAGAAAAAAAAACATACAGAAAACAAGGGCAAAACACTGGAAACAAAAGCAAAGCGAATACATTGAGCTGAGTTCCAGAGAAAAATGCAAAAACACAGCACACAAGCGCAGCAGCGCTTCGTGCTCTTTCGTGCAGCGCTTTCATGCTCCGGTGTTGGGAGCAGTTCGTGTTTAAGATAGGTGTCCGATGAGCCTGAATTGACCGCAGGTTTGCACAAATGCGTTTTCATGTGTTGTTATGTTTTTTTGTCTATCAACATTATTTTCATGCCATAATACTGAAAGCGAGCACTACAGGTGACAAACAAACCAGCACAGATAGACAGTAGTTGGGTGAGCTTATGTTCGGTATTTTATTAGTGTATTAAAAGGTGTATAATACAAAGATGAAGGGGGAAGTGTTTCTCTGAGGTAGGTGAAGTCCGTGGATGTGGTTCTGGTGAGGTCGTGGTTCCATTTTTGGGGATTCGCGGTGCTCGCTGATCTTTCTGCTTTGCAGAGGCAGTGACGTTCAGCTGAGTCAGTCGTTCGCGGTTTCATTGCTTCCTGATGCAAATCATCACGGAGAGTCTAAGGCTTGGCAATTCCCCTCCAGTCATGCCGGGTTTGACAGCCCCGTCCTGCTCATAATCCCGGGCTGACGTGTGGAGAGGACTCTCAGGGTTTCCCAGCGGGGAGGAGTGCTTGCTTGTCCTAGACAGCGGAGTTGTGTAGCCACAGACTTCACAGTATATATCATGATAAATATCATTATCATGAAAATGTCAGGAAAATGTCAGGATATCATTTTTAGGTCACCCAGCCCTAATTTAAACCAAAATTAACCTTGTGAAATCTTAACATCTCACTTAGGAGTAAGAAGGAGCCTTTAAGATTGACAGAAATAGGGATATTGACTGATATGAAAAAAAGTATTGTGATAAGGTTTTTTCCACATTGCCCAGCCCTACTCTATAGTATATATAAATATATATATAAATATCTAACATGCATATGCAGTTATTTAATCATGTGGAAGCAGCACAATGCAAAAAATCATGCAGATATAGATCAAGAGCTTTAGGTAAAATTCACATCAAACACAGAATGAAAAAGGATGAGCTCTGGGATCTTTATTGTGGCATGGATGTTGGTACCAGATGGGTTGGTTTGAGTATTTCAGAAAATTCTCCTGGGATTTTCACGCACAGCCATCTCTGGAGTGTACACAGAATGGTGCAAAAAGCAAAAAACTTCCTGGGAGCGGCAGTTCTGTGGATGGAAGTGCCTTGTTGATAAGAGAGGTGAGTAAAATGACCAGATTGGTTTGAGCTGCCAGAAAAGTAACTCAAATAATCACTCTTTACAACTGTGGTGAGCAGAAAAGCATGTACAAAACATTGTACCTTGAGGTGAATGTAAAGCAGAAGGGCTACAGCAGCAGTAGTCCACATTGAGTTGCACTCCTGTCAGCAAAGAACAGGAATCTGAGGCTACAATGGGCATAAGCTCACTGAAACTGGGCAGTCACTGAATATCACTGGTCTTTTTCCAGTCTTCACCTATCTAGTTTTGGTAACTCTGTGCCAATGATAGCCTCAGATTCCTGTTCTTGGCTGACAGGAGCGGAACCTGATGTGGTCTTCTACTGTTGTTGCACATTCGCCTCAAGATTCGAGGAGCTGTGCATTCCAAGATGCGTTTCTGTTTACCACAGTTGTAACAAATGGCTTTTTAAGTTACTATGGACTTACTGTTGGATCAAAGAAGTCTGGTCATTCTCCTGTGATCTCTCTCTTCGACACTGTTTTTCGGTCTTTTTGTTTTTCGCACAATTCTGTGTAAGCTCTAAAGACTGTTGTGTATGAAACTCCCAGGAGATTTATTATTATAGTTTAATTTGGATCAGATTTTCAATGTTTTCAATGTGTTTGCTGTAATTTCAATTGAACTTTGAGGAAGAATATTTTGTTTATACATTGAACAATTTCATGAGGAAAAATTAATATAAAATATAAATAATTAATGATGTATTTATTTGTCCATATATTTTAATCTGTTAATTCAACGAAGCAGGAAAATAATGCTGCATTCCTTAGGGTCCACTATGTAGGATTCAATTGATTGCAACAACTGAATGGCGCTCCCTTACCCCTCCCTTACCATCGTCAGGTGCACGTAGTATACTTTCAAGTACTTACATTCATACTCCTTTGCTTTTTCCATGCTAAATAATAATTATGAGCCTCTATTTATTTAAAATTTGGGTGCTCAAACCTGTTAGCCAGCACCAGCAAACACTGATTCCTCGTATGTCTTCTTCATCGTCTTCCTTCTGGTGCTTCCTTCCGGATTCATGCTGCCACTTGTAAAAACATGAAACGTGGAAGGCGCTCTCTAGAGGTTTGTCCATTCCGGTCTACTGTAGCTGTGCAACATGGCAGCTCTGTAGAGATGGGTCAACACCCTATGTAGATATAAAGGGCTAATTCTAAGCTCACAAAAACATAATGATTTATAATTACAGGTAATTATATTCAAATGAAAACTTTTTTGAATTATTTAATCTTCGAGCCAAATTGGTGAGTTTTCTCCCTGCCATGTCTAAGACATGCAATGGCATGTCTATCATTATCATGCCATACTTATTCCAAGGGCACCCACTATTTGCGCATAAATTGTGATGATGTCGTGCCTGGGCACATCTGTGCACTCATTGGCATGAATGATCACTCATTGACATGCTATAGTTACACATACGTAAAGTCATCTTGCAAGAAAATGGGTTTGACGGCCCACACCTTGGAACACTATGGCGGTCTCACTGACATGCTATAGTTACACATACGTAAAGTCATCTTGCAAGAAAATGGGTTTGACGGCCCACACCTTGTAACACTATGGCGGTCACTCGGCTGCAGGCATTATTGTTGACCATCAGTGGAAATTAGAGGAGGAGGAGAGAAGAAAGAGTCCTTGGCAGAAAAAAGAAAACAAGAAGTGTGTGGGTCAGAGATTGGTTAACCAGAATACAGGAGTATAATAATATGACCAAAATGATGGCACTACTTTTGGCGAGCCACTACTGGCCATTCAGACACTATGCGCACCGCATGCAAAGCATGCGTTCATATAGAAGCCATTGCATTCCACAGGTGTTTACATTAGGTAAATACTCTAAAACAAGTATTCATACATCAGGCATCCTCTAGAGAACATACTACACCTCTCATTGACTTTCTCTTACATAGGTATTTTTTACATAGGAATTACATAGGTATAAATCTTTATTAAATATTTAGCTACTGATAGTTCTCTCCCCATTTAGTTCTTTTTTTTACACAGCAGTGATGAAAATAAATAATGAATGCAAGTACAAGTTCTTATACTTTTTAACGGAGCATGGCTGGCATCACCAGGAGTAGGGTCCTTTAACATCCACAGCGCAGATGAAAACAGTGAGATATTCAGTAAATTTCAGGTCATTTTTGCATGTAAAACTGTCAACTTTTCAGTCACCCTTTTTTCCTAGCTATCAGTAAAGGACTTGTACAAAAAACATCCCATGAACAAAATGGCCAAAAATAACCTAGAAATGGTGCATTTCTAGCAGCAAATTAGAAAGACATATCTTAAAATTGAATACTGGGATGCTGGTTAGAGGTAAGTGCATGGTTACATGTGAATTATCTTTGTTGGAACAATATAAAAATAAGAACTGGTATTAATAATAAGTAATAAGTACTGCACCTGGTATTCACACTTTAAAAGCCCGTGGGAAGAACAGCTCAGCACGCAGACATTAAATTGTGCCATGCTGTCGGTGGATATATTTAAATAAAAAGAGAAAAGATTTAAAAGGAAACGAAAGGAAAAGGAAAAACTAAATAAAAGAAGAAATAGAGTAGAGAACCCATTTATGCAACCCATTTATCATGCAGTGCTCACTAATCTTTGAAATGCAGCCATCCTAATTTCTCACAGAGCCAGCAAAGATTGCATTCATGATAGCCCTGCTGACTGGGAGGGCACTGGCCTGGGCTACAACCGTGTGGCAGAATAAACTAACATTCCGCTCCACCCTTGAAGAATTTGTCACTGACCTGAGGGAAACTTTTGACCACCCAGAACCTAGGGAGGGGTCATCCTCCCTTCTGCGTATCTGCCAGGGCGGTCACTCGGTGGCCGATTATGCCATTGACTCAGGCAGAAATGATGTGGCCCTTCAGGCAGTATTCGTGCAGGGTCTTGCGGAGCATGTTAAAGATGAGCTCACAGCCCGGGACCCCCCCAGAAAGCTTAAATGAGCTATATGCACTGGTGATCCAGTTGGACAATCACCTGAGAGAGCGACGGCGAGAGCGTCAGTTGCTTCGCCACACCACCTACAGCGTGACAGGCCAGCTAACCCAGGGAGCTTCCCCTGATGATTCAAGACCTGAGCCGTGCCCTGAGCCCATGCAAATTGGGGTGGCAGACGTACAGCGAGGGGGATCCATACGATGAAAAGGGGAGTGTTGGCATTGTGGCCAGGACGGCCACTGGCAGTCAGCATGCCCTTATCGGGCGCCAACAGGCAAGGGGCATGGGAGGGGGGACCCGTGATGACCCTGAGCGTGACCTCCCCCATAACAGGTCTCTTCATTCCGGCCACTTTGAGATGGGATGAGGCCCAAGTTAGGCCCAAGTTCTCCCTATCTCCACCTGAGCATGAGGCTATGGAGGAGTATATTCGGGAGGCTTTGTCAATGGGGTTCATCCGGCCATTCATATCACCAGCAGGGGCAGGGTTTCTCTTTGTTAAAAAGAAGGGAGGGGCCTTGCAACCCTGCATTGATTATCGGGGCTTGAATGCCATCCCTCGGAAGGATTGCTATCCTCTGCCCTTGATGAACTCAGCTTTTGAGTGTCTGCAGCGGGCCAAGATTTTTTCAAAGTTGGACCCGCGCAGCGCCTATAATTTAATTCGCATCCGGGCAGGGGATGAATGGAAGACCGTGTTCATCACGCCAGCTGGGCACTACGAGTACCTGGTTATGCCCTTTGGCCTGAAATTATGCATTTGCATGGATGACATCCTGATATTCAGTGCATCTCAAGAGGAACACGTGGTCCACGTGCGGTGAGTTCTCCACCTACTCTTACAACATCAACTAAATGTTATTCTGGAGAAGTCGTAGTTTCACATCTCTACCACAACATTCCTGGGAGTTGTGGTATCACAGGGGAGACTAAGTATGGACCCAGCAAGAGTCAAGGCTGTTGCGGAATGGCCCCGTCCAACATCAGTACGCATGGTGCAGCGATTTCTGGGGTTTGCTAACTTTTTCCATCGATTTGTCCGGAACTTTAGCTCCCTGGCTGCCCCGCTGAGTGCTTGACAAAGAGGTCCCCAGAGGGGTTTGCTTGGCCAGCTGAGGCACAGAATGCTTTTGACACCATTAAGGAGTGGCACCCCGTAGGTGCGGTCCTCCGTATGCCCAACCTTGAGGTCCAGTTTGTAATGGGGGTGGATGCCTTAGATCTTGGGGTAGGAGCAGTTCTTTCCCAAAGGAGTGGTAAGAACCTGGGGTTGCACCATTGTGCCTACTTTTCACATCGGCTCACCCCTCCCGAGCGAAATTATGATGTGAGGGATCGGGAACTTCTGGCATTTAAATTGGCCTTGCAGGTGTGGAAGCACTGGCTCGAGGGGGCTAAGCATCAGGTCCTCGTCTGGACAGACCATAAAAACTTAGCCTATGTCCAGCAGGCCAAATGCTTGAACCCCCGTCAATCCAGATGGGCTATGTTTTTTGCCCGGTTTGACTTTGTCCTATTGACCGGGCATGAAGAACCTCAAGCCAGACGCCCTCTTGAGGCAGTGGGAGCCGGACACATTTGCGCCCACTCCCCAGTCGATCATTCCTCTGCAGTGAATTGTGACACCACTGCAATGGGGTCTGGAGCAAGCCATCTGGGATGCTCTAAGTATGGAACCGGACCCGGGAGGGGGGCCTCCAAGAAAATTAGATGTCCCTTCTTCTGTCAGACCCCAGGCACTATCCTGGGGCCATACGTCCCCATTTGTGGCACACCCAGGGGTGGGCAGGACCCTAGAATTCTTGCGGTGACACTTCTGGTGTATTGGCATGGCGGAGGATGCTTGTGCCTACGTGGTAGCCTGCCAGACCTGCGCCAGAAATAAGGCCTCCAGCCTCTGCCCATACCCTCACGCCCATGGTCCCACATCTTGATGGACTTCGTAACAGGGCTGCCAGTCTCCCAGGAAACTCAGTCATCCTGGTCTGTGTTGACCATTTCTCTAAGACATGTAAATTCATCCCTTTGGCCAAGCTTCCATCCGCAAAGGAGACAGCTGAGCTCCTCTTGCAACATGTGGTTCGGGTACATGGTCTCCCCAAAGATGTGGTGTCAGACAGGGGGCTGAAATTTGCCAGCCGGTTCTGGAAGGCATTCTGCCGCCTTCTGGGGACAGGTAAAGGAAAAACAAAATAAAAGAAGAATGAGAGTAGAGGAATGAATGTGGAAAGGATAGTGAAAAAGAGGAGAGGAGAAAGTTAAGAGGCAAATGTAAGAGGGTTGCCTCTCTCTGTATATTGATATATATGTGTGTGTGTGTGTGTGTGTGTGTGTGTGTGTGTGTGTGTGTGTGTGTGTGTGAATGTGTCACTGACCTGTGTGAATGCGTTTATATTTGAGTAAATATTATATATATCTAAATAATGACACACAAGTCCACTACTTACCACACATCTGAGCAATAGCTCAGTGGGATAACAAAGGTTCGTTAGAAGCCAGAGGTCCCGGGTTTGTATCCTGGCCTGGTTAATCCATAAATACAATCATTGCATGAAATATTATTTTGGTCACTCACGCATATTGGTTCCACAATTTTTCGCCTCAGTTTTACCCCCACTTTTGGGCCCAATCATAACAGTATTAGACATCACAGAGCACACAGAACCATTGTTTTTCCTTGGATGGAATTGAAATATTGAGACAGTCCACATGAAACCACCGTTGGCACCTGTCACACTGAATCTAAGATGGAAAAGATATCCTTAAATATCTAGGCTTTTTGTCTCACGCTTGAAATATTTGTTGTAATTTTCAATGATTAGATACATCTTACCCAAAGATAGTGTTTTTTCATTTGGGGAAGGTCTTTTTGTCCACACATAGTGTAGTGGTCGTTCCTGGAAACTGAAGTCAATTTGAGTTCACTATTATGTCAACTGTTTTCATAAATGGTTTAATAAAAAAGCAAATATGATCATATGGAAATTGGTTTGAGAAAATACCTGATGCTTGCAGAATTTCCTTAGCTATTTCTGTCCTGTAGCAGCATAGTCATTTTTTCAGTATTTGTTCAGAATTTGTGGGATTTTGGGAAATTCCTCCACCACAATCTTGGCCATCTGCAAAGAAGGTAAAAAAAAAACTTAAGACACAGTCATATTTTTGGGGGGTGTTTCTAAAGCCTTTAAGCATCACCTACATGACAAAGCCACCACAGCTTGCACCATCTCTTTGAAATGTATGCTGTATCATGGCAGGCTTCCAGCTGATTTTCACACAGTCCTCTTTCCCATATTTGTTATGATGCGTTTTAAAGTACTGCCTATTGGTGGGGAAAAATAACAGGTGTATTTCTTTTTCTGACTTTTGTGAAAAAAAAACATTTTCTGTTTATTCTCTGAATGGTAAGCGATGATAGGAAACTTTATGGCAGAGACAGAACACACACAGGAAGCCAGACACAATACTCAGGATCTCACACGACTTTCTAAAGTTTATTACAGCAGCTGCTAGAGGAAAGACATTGACACGGAAAATCAAGGTTTTCAATGCAGTCAAGCCTAAAAACTAAATTTTTTGGTCAATTTTTTTTATCATGTAATCACATGTTTTGAGCTATTTACACAAATCTTTCAACTGCCTGTTTTGCATGCTCCATTTCAACTGTGTCATGCATAGGGTCAATCACAAAAATCTGCTTGGACAGTGCATGAAGGTACTAGGCGATATCAAAAGAATATGTAATGACTTAAAGATTATATTGTAAAATGAATATCAACTGAATATCAGAATAGAATAGAATATCAGCTGTCTACAGTACAATACAATATTTTTGCCCAGTACTCTGCATCCAATGATTGTATCTCATGTTTCTGCTTACCACAAATTTCAAGTGCACATTATTAATGTTCACAAAGCTGATCATGCCATCATAGTCCTCAAACCGCACCTCTAAGAAGATATTTATATACAGATTAACCATTCATCCATCCATCCATCCATCCATCTACACCCACTTACCCAGTTTGGGGGTTGTGTGGAAATAAAATAACTACTCCAGGTTATGATATAATGGCATTGATGTGGAATAGATCATGTAATCAGTATAAAAACTAACTACAGGATGCTTGATGATATAGTCTGTATGTTAATGAATAAGGTATTTAGAATCACCTTCTTCAGACCTTGGCGGGCCATCTGTTGCCTTGTGCCATTTAAAATGACTCCTGTAGTATAATGATTTAGCTGGTATAGCTTGGCAGCAAAAGGCCTATCCTTGGAATTTAAGTCAAGAAGTCCTGATGTAGGCTTCTATGGTCTGAATAAATGGGTAAACGGTCAAATATATGCACTGTGTACCCCAAAGTTGACTAATTAATTAGACTGAGGAAAATACATTTGACTGTTAGAGTAACTTAACTTACATACACCACTCATAACTAAAGTACATCCATACATCCAGCATAACTTGAGTGTATTCAACAATTTCTCACATTCTGTCCTAATTAACTATTAACTTTCAGTTTAAGTAGAAGCATAGATTCTTTTTGGACTAAACACTGCATTCATCTAAGGCATACCTCTTTAAATTATCCAGCAGCAATCCACTCCATAGGGAGAAAATGCCAAGGTAGCTGTCAAAGAGTATTTTTATAATACTTTTTTGAGTATAAGTACAGATTACCTTTGGTTGTTGTACTCTTCTCTTGTGAAAGCTGGAAAGAAAGGAGACTTACACACAATTGATTCGGCATTCATTCTTTCTTCAATTTCCATGTTTTGCATTGTGATGTTTTTCAGTTGAATTGTGTCTCTGATTGTTTTGTGGGATTTTGCAATGAGGCTTTCAATGACATCCAGGTTCTCTCAGACAGCTTTGGAATCCTTTATGGAAATCATCCATTATCTATACCGCTTTATCCATCTGGGTCGCGGGGGAAGCTGGAGCCAATCCCAGCATCTTCGGGCGAGAG
>JAQQZX010084705.1:0-11696 GCA_030068355.1 Notoglanidium maculatum | reverse complement strand
TCTCTTTTAAAGTCATAAAAATAAAGAAAAACATTGAATTAGAAGGTGTGTCCAAACTTTTGACTGGTAGTGTAAATATATATATATGTATGTATGTGTGTGTGTGTGTGTGTGTGTGTTAATACGTGTGTGTGTGTGTGATAAATAATGAGTCTGTAATTGTACATTCGCCTATAAAGCAGACACAGAAACACCGATTCTTTTCACATTTCCGACATATCCAAGCCCCGCCCCTTTCCGCAATAAAAGTGTTGGAAGAAGTACAACCCAGTTTTCAAAAAAGTTGGGCCGCTGTGTTAAATGTAAATAAAAACAGAATACAATGATTTGTAGATTATGTAAATCCATATTTAACTCAAAATAGAACAAAGACACTGTATCAAATACAGTATTCACTATTTGCCCATGAAGTCTTTCACTTGTCCTGCTGAGAGACTCCGCCTCTCTGGGACGCTCGTTTTATACCCAGTTATCTTCCTGACCTGTTGCTAATTAACATAATTAGTTGTGAGATATTCCAGCAGGTGTTGGATTACACATTACACAACTTTTCCATTCTTTTGTTGTGCGTCTCAACTTTTTTGAAATGTGTTGCTGGCATCAAATACAAAATTAGCATATTTATTTCATAAAACAATAAAATTTCTCGGTTTCAACATTTGATGTGTTGTTTTTCTTCTATTTCCAATTAAATATGAGTTTACATGATTAGTAAATCATGGCATTCTGCTTGTATTTACACTTTACACAGCTTCTCCACTTTTTTGGAAACGGGGTTGTATTCAGATCCTTTAATTTAGTAAAAGTTCTAATACCGCACTATGAAAATACTCCACTACAAGTAAAAGTCCTGCATGAAAACATTACTTATGTAAAAGTATGTGAGTTTTATCAGCAAAATCTACTTAAAATATCAAAAGTAAAAGTCCTCACTGTGCAGTAAAATGGTCTCTGTCAGTGTTTTACTGTTATATATGATGTTTTTGGATGAATATTCGTGCTTCATTAATGTTTATGCTGCAGTTTACTGCTGTAGATGTTTAAAGTTGAAATGATTTTAATGACTGTATATACTGTTGTGTAGTTTAAACTACAGCATTATTCTATAAGACCATCCCATGTTTGTAGCATCACTGTCCTGTAGGAACCATGTCTCTTTAAAAAGTCAGCTTTTCATGAGCTCAGAAAAACACAGTCCTGTGTTCAGCTTTGTGATGATGCATTAATAGCAAATCCAAGAGGATCAATAAATAATTTATTTAAGAAGTAGGACAATTTTCTCAAACCATAAAGGAATACTTAATCCTTCAGTTTATAGCAAACATTAAAAATTAATACATCTGGAGAGACGCGGTTCTCACTGGACAGGAACGGGACTGAAAATTGAAAAGCAACCAGTAAATCTGAAGTAAATCTTAAAAGTAACTAGTAGCTGATGCTGTCAGACAAATGTAGTCGAGTAAAAAGTACATTATTTATTTCTGTGATGGCTTGGAGTAGACGTATAAGGTGTAAATACTCAAGTAAAGTACAAGTACCTCAAGTACGTTCTTAAATACAGGACTTGAGTAAATGTGCTTACTTACATTCCACCAATGCACATTAAACACATGTTAAATGGCCCTACATTCGCATGTTCGAATATGATTGGCTCTGATAATTTATGATGTAATAACAGTTTGTTGTCATGTGGTTCCTGTCATGATTCTAAGCTCTATCTCTGTTTTCATATTTTGGCTGTCAGTGTTTTTGAGCTTCACTCAAAGAACTTAATGAAAAAGACGCATTTTACAAAGTTATGTGAGTTTAAAAAGTCAAACTGTGAGGTTTTTTTTACAAACAAGAGTTTTCTTTACACATTGTTCACCGCCCAGTAACAGAGAAAATTGGATAACTGTTATATTATATTATATTATATTATATTATATTATATATTTTTTTGCGATATATGTTATTTATTTGAGAGCAGTATTTTAGCATTTGTTGGATTTGTTAAGGAAGTTGTCAGATTTGAATTTTTATGCCTTGGTTAATCTCAGCATCCACATTTACTGAGATATTTACTCTCATTTTAATAAAATGCACAGAGGACACATTATTTTTTTTTTACAGTCTAATGGGTGAAATTAGAACATTTGTAGCACTGTTTTATTGTGTTATTGTTGATTTACACATCAATCATTAACACTTTAGTGTATGTGTGTGTGTGTGTGTTTTATACTGTTGTGCGTTTCTGCTGTTGTGTAAAATTTTATTTATATACAGTGTATTAATGTGTGTTAATGATCCGCTCATGAACTACATGTAATAATAAAAGCTTTTCTGGGTTGTTTTGTTCAGAGCTGAGAGTCTGTTTGTGTGTTTCACACCTTCGTTACATCACGGTGTGATTTCACTGGTTGTGTAAGTGCTGGATCTGCTTTGGTGATTATACACCGGCGGAGTTCCAAAGTTCCAGATTCTTATTTCTATTGTTGTGATTCGGATATTTTGATGACCGTTGGAACGACAGGAGGAATGAACTCTGGGACATCAGTGTGTCAGGAATGGGGCAAGATGCTGGGGCAGCAAGCAGACATGAACAAATCCAGTATTAGAATCAAAACCAGGCCAAAGGGCTCTGGAGGTCCTCAGTATGTTTACAAAAATGCTGATCTCACTGGGATAATTCATCGTTTTAGATCCACACCAAAAAGAACTAACTTGGACTTGGAGAAGCTGGTCATGGAGAAGATCTCCGTTCTCTTGGTGTTGTATAGTGGGTCATGTACATGAGACTCTCTGGGTGGTCTATAGGTGAACTCTGATTTGAGAAACACAAGGACACGCTAACTGACCATTACATAAGTTATTTCAAGAAGAAGGATATATGGGAATTCCAGAATGGTCCTGCAGCAGATGATCAGAACTTTATGTTTTGTGTGTGTGTGTGAGAGAGAGAGCGAGAGAGAGTCTTCATTCAAGGCAACACTGAAAATCTAAAGAAGTTTGAGAACAATATTAATAATCTGGTCCAAAGTTCATGCGGAAAACAATCTGTCGTCACAAGAAACCAACCCAACAGGTCCTGAGCCTCGTCCCTTTTCTGCTCCAGCCACAGAGATCCCTCAACATGCTCTGGAAAGCCTAGCCATGCTGTTGATGCAATTCACTCAATTCAGAGAAGAGAGTCTCTCCTGGCTCCATGATGACAACCAAGTTTGAAACTAAGTTAGAAGTGAACTTAGAAATGTAGTTGCATGTGCATGAGCACCATGACCAGTACACTGGGGGAACCTCATGAAGATAATCACATCTTCAGCGATCAACTATAATCCAAGAAGCAGCCACTAACACAGAAAACACATTAAACTTGGAAATGCAGCAGCTCAGAGACCTCAAAACCCCCAGAATTCAACAACAACACACTCAATAGAAACACAGAAATAACCACAAGAAACATTACTCATCTCCTCATTGGCCGAACATAGCTCCTCATAAAACCAACCCCACCCTGATGAACAGATCGTCACCAGGAACCAGCCATAGTCCAAGAGCAAGCTGCAAGCCAAGCCACCAGCACTGGAAAAGAGCCAACATGACCACCCTGTGACAGAGACAAGCTATTTCCCAATCAGGAAGTGTTATTGCTCAAATGCAGAAACACAGGCCATGCACTGGAGCTGAATCTTAAATGTAGTAAATGAATCTTAAATGAAATCGTAAATGAAAAGTAAATGAATCTTAGTGCACACAGGAACTAATGATCTGTATTCTGTATGCCAGACTACAGCTTGAGAAATCGGCTGAGAGAACATCCAGACTATTCCCACAGTGATCTTCTCCACTCTACTGCCCAGACATGATGTAGCACCTGCAGTTATGCACCAAATCAACATGGAGACAACAAGAGGCTGTGCCAAACTACCCCACTGCACACTTAGTACATCACATCTTCATCTGCCTCTGCCATCTGTACAGAGGACTACATCTCAACCAGGAAGGTGTGAGAATGTCTGCCAAAAATCTTAAAGACCCTTAGGGAGAAACACATGCATCCCTCCTCATTTGGCCAACAGGACACACCAAAAAGCAGAACCCACTGCTGAGATGTCAGATCAGCCCACCTGCCACCGCTTGGCCCCACCTGACCCCACCCGGCCCCCATCATGCCAACATGCCATGGAAAAAAACAGTACAAATAACTGACTGATGAATTATTAAAGTCACGAAGCACACTTTGAACTTCAGAGAGTCAGAGAGAGATAGAAGTCATGAAGTGAGGCTTTGGTATCTGATGTCTTTGTCTTTGTCAGATTGGTGTAATATCTGAGATTCTGAGTATGTGATGAAGATGTGTGTTGATACAGTGAGATATTAATGGCTGGTGTAAATGTTGTAACTGGGCTGATCTTTCAAAGATAAAAACACATCAGTGTAACATCAGGTTATTTGTTGTTAAATATCTTAAAGTAGATTGTTTTGGTATTTCATGCATGTGAGTGCAACAGCACCTCGAACAGGACGTAATAAAAACACACAGGATGGTGTGAGGCTGGGGCTGACTGCTGTCTTGCTCAGCCTGCAGATTTAGGTAACCAATCAATAACTGTCATAGTAGTCAGGTGATTACATGGAATGACCCTTAGATCGGATCTCCATCAGCACTGATATTTTTGAAGCAGCTAATCGTAGCCTGCTGAAATTCAGTACAACAGCACAGCCTCAAGTGTGATATTGCAGCAGTTCTATAAACACCATTTATTAGTTAACAGTAATCATTCTTCATTTTCATCTTCATCTGATGAGCTGTCATATATTAAACCAAAAAGGATATTCCTGAAAAGTATCATTTGCCATGTTTACAAATGTTGCAAACTCTACTGTAGTAACTTGGAAGTGGAATTGTATGTGGCAAACAATTCAATTACATTCAATTCAATATGATACACACAGTGAAAAGTCACAGTGATAATGAGGTTGGCGGTAAAAAGCGTGTGATCTGCAATTGGCATGATGTGTGTAAATCATGGAAAGTGCAGCAGTAATCGAAGGCTGTAAATGCTGTCGGGAGAGCTGGATAAAAAAAGATACCAGACAGCATTGCTGAGAGAATAGAACAGTTCAGAAAAAAAAAACAGAAGAACCACAGTTTCAGAGTTAGAAGAATTATTGGCCAATAAAATGAAAGTTCCTCTTGTGAACTCAGGAGAAACAGGATATACATGTGGTAAACCTCAAACTGGAAAAAAAGCTGTGTGATGTGTTCATAAGAGTACAGGTTATTAAGTGCTAATGTTTAAAAAATAGATATTAGTCATTAAACAGGAGCTACACAGTCTGAGACCGTAATTCAGTCTTAAATGTAAAATGGACTTGTATTATATCTGAGAGTTGGTATGTGCACAGATCTGCTGATTTATTCCCACTGATGCCTGTGCTGGTGAATTTCAGTAATTAAATTGGGGTGGAAGGAAAACAGGGATGTCAGTCATCATGGCATGACTCACTCTGCCTCACCCTCACACACTCTCACACTTTCACTTTCAGTTTTCTTTATTAACTGCACCTAATGCCCGCACTGTCATTCACGTGATTTCAGAGAAACCCAGTGCTTGGTTCTGCCTGGTTCTCATCAACACCATGTGGCTGAATCTCACAGTCTGCTCTAAACCTCACTGAATATTTAAACAGGATGTACATTAATCCTGAGCTTCTTCAGACTTGGAGGGTTTTCTGATTTCTGAATCAAAATACAAATGGCAATAAATCTGTGACAATAGACTGCAGACATTTATTTTCTTTTGGAAATAAACAATTTTTAAATATCGGCACTTCTTGGCTTTATGGGGCCGTGTGCCGTAAGACTGACTTATCCACATTATAAACATGACATGCATTATTTAACATGATGTCTAAATGTTACAACAGCTTTAATGATAATTAACCATAACAGTAAACACTGTAATATTACTGTACATAAACTATCATAACAGCACACAGTGCTGTGCTTGTGCCAGTCTTATGATACAGCGTGTGTGTGTGTGTGTGTGTGTGTGTGTTTGAACGGTCCCTGTGTATCACAACACACACATGCTTGTAGTTAGTGCATGGTGCATGTTGCTCTGTGCTTACAGCTACTGCTGCTGGCTGGTTCCTCTCAAGGGGGTGAAACGAGGAGCCAATAGCGTCTCCGCTGCCAGTACAGAGCCTCTCTATCAGACTAGACTTCTGCAGTGCCTCCTTGTGGCCAACATGGTAACTGGGCACTTTGCGGTCCCAGGCTGAGCTGCAGGTGATCTCGGAGCAGCAGTGGGCCCGAGAGACGTGGCGTGCAGGTCCACCTCTGTGTGAATAGACCATGGACCCAAGGAGCCTCCTGCACCAATATGCTGGGCCAGTGGTAGCTTAGTGTTAAGATGTTGCACTATTGATCGTGAAGGTCGTGAGCTCAAATCCCAACACTGATGAGCTACCATTGCTAGGCCCTTGAGCAAGGTCTTTAACCCTCAACTGCTCAGTGTAAGTTGCTCTGGATAAGGGCATCTGTCAAATGGCATAAATGTTCCCTGATGTTTACCTCATCATGGTGAAGGTAGTACTGCTGGGGATAGTGCACCCTCCATGGCACTTTATATCCACCTCTGACCAAAGTGAACAATACCTGGACCCACATCTTTTTGAAGCATTTTCATGTATGTCATTTGTCAGATGCGCTTATCCAGAGCAACTTACATATATCTCATTTATACAATTGAGCCGTTGAGGCTTAAGGGCCTTGCTCAAGAGAAACAGCCTGTTATGTGTGCTCATTGTCACTTAGTGGTTAAGAAAAATGAATATAATTAAATGCTGAGGATTGGTGAATGTGTGTGTGAATCACTTGGTTAACGTCTTTCAGATGTTTCTCGTCTGACTCAGTGCTCTAAAAACTTCCTGACAGGAGACAGTGATAATAACAGAGAAGTGCGTTCTTTACTTTCACTGGAGCAAAGAATAGCACAAGAAAAACAGGTGGTGTACAAACTCAGGACTAACAAAGAAACACAAGCCCAGTGAAGAAGAAATAAATATGTGTGTAAATGAAATTAAGCACGTTGTTTTACAATGGTTGTGAGTTTTAAGGCCAGGATTGCAGATATGATGGTCCACAGATTAATCCTTCTGGAAAACCGCAGACGTGACAGCACCGGCTTCACTGCTCCATAACACACACAACATTCCGGCACAGGGCTTTAACACACCCTTCCTCAGTATTCAGACATGTGAAAGAGTGACACACCATAAACACAGTGCTCAGAACTGCATGTTTAGGAGCAAACACCGGTTTTGTACATCTCCAGGTAGAATGCAGATTAATTGTATTTGACTAAAAGCATAAAAATCTCAGTACATCTGATCCACAGATTCCTGACTCATTACTGCTCGACACCCTTTACCTGTCAGAAGGTAGCAGAGTTTCAGCCCTCTAGTCACTGACTCTCCGTCCTCGACCCAGTCAGACCTCCAACACACAGGCTAGAACCAGCGTCTAGGTACTACGTGAGTAAAGAAGTGTCATGTACAGAGACAGGCATTTGATTTTCATGGTAAGAATCAAGACACATTAATATTAATTTATGGATTATTTGTATTGATTATTAATGTATTGATTATGGAAATATTAATTCAGTCTTTGTTTAGAAATTCTGTTTAATTGTTTTCCTTAATCTGTCCTTCAATAAACCATTGATTTTAAAACTACAATCCTGTTTTCCTACTCCTCAAGGTCACTCCTGGGGTATTGGTTTTATTTTTAATTTGTTGCCTCCCCTGTCCCTTGGACATACTCCTTTGGTGACGTAACAACCAATAAGAACCGTAAAGCATAAGCAGAGCTGGAACCGATCAAAGTCAAAGCATACCCAACCCTAACAGAAACTTCATCACCTGGTTAATGGTGGATTTATTATTTATATTTTTGTGGAAAACAGCAGTCAGAGGTTGAGTTTAATTATACCGAGTTTACGGTCCTGATTAATAAGTACAATCCTGAACTCTGCAGAATTTTCATGTGACGTTCCGGGGTTCTCTTTTGTGTCCTGCCCAGTAGCTTTTATTTTGAAAGCCGGACGTTACATGGCCGGAAGTTGACTCTTTGTCTGCGCGTGTGTTAGTGTGTAGTCCCTGCAGCAGTGTTTTGAAAGTGAGTTTCATTGTAAAGAGAACACAGAAACCTGGTTTGTGTTGGTTTACTGTACTGTTCTCTCACTTCGCTGTTTATGAGAGACATTTTCACCAAAATGTAAATTAGCCTAATTTCTCTTGCTAACTGATAGCTAGCCTGCTAACTGCATGCTAACAGAGAGCAGCCAGGCGGCTTTATAATAAGTGATCATGTTAAGTGTGTGTATAGTGCCTAATTAGGGTAGTTGTTCTGTTGTGTCTAAATGAATTTATTTTCGGTTTTTGTAGGTGTAGCCGAGCTAGCTTAGCCTAACACTAGCGGCGTTACCATGGAAACGGACACGTCACTGCTCGGAGCTGAAGCGGAGGAAGAGGAGCTCTATCACCTGCTGCAGGTGTTTAATAACATTCATGAATAACATTCATCAGCAGAGGTGATATCCAGCGGCTCCTGCATCTAATCTGTGAACTGTTAATGAAGTGTTCATGGTGTTAGTAACTGAGCAGCACTCACTCAGTACAGGTGGCATTTAGCCGGAAATAAAACATACACAAAGTTCCTTTATCTCAGGCTATTAACTCAGTTAATCCTGCTGATGGATGTCTGAGTATTTCAGACACTCCTGGGATTTTCCCACACAGCTGTCTGTAGAGTTACACAGAACGGTGTGGGAAAACAAAGTAAACCCATCCATCGATAAGCAGAACTTCAGGAGGAAACCCGTCGCTGGTCCAGTGCGTCCTCTGTAGCCTCACACTCCTCAGGTCCACGTGGTCTTCTGCTGTTGAAGCCCATCCACCTGGAGGATTGACGTGTTGTGTGTTCTGAGATGCTTTTCTGCTCACCACGGTTGTACAGAGTGGTTAATTGATCATTAGCAGTTATTTGAGTTACCGTACACGTCCTGTCAGCTCGACCCAGTCTGGTCTGATCAGAACGCTGCTCACACGATCGGGTCGGGGTTGTTGTCGTGCACCGTATAAACCCTCAAGTGTGCTCTGTGTGAAAATCCCAGGAGTTTTTTCAAATACTCGAACCAGCACACACTGCCATTGTCATGGTCAGCGCCTCTGAGCTTTTCCTGAAGCTCTCTCTGTATCTCTGTGAGATTAGACATTGTGCTGCCCGTTCCACTTGTTCCACCTCAGGGGATAGCAGAAGAACCTTTGAGTTATTTGAGATTGAGATCATTAAAGAAAAGAGAGGAAACCGCAGCGTTTTGAGGAGATTTAATATTTAATTCATTCATCTTTATGTTTCTCAGGGTCGCTGACTGTTGGAGATTTTGTTCAATTAAACTGAGAAAAACTTTTTCATCTTTTGTGTTTGCGTCTCATTGTTCAGTTCCTCTGTGTCCATGTTTGTGTTTAGGTAAATCTGAAATACGTGACCCATGTCAGTATTTCTGCAACAAACATGTTTGTCTTCTTTTTTCACATCTCATCTACTTCCATACTGCGCATTTTACACCTCAGACAAGCGAAAAACCCTTCTTTGTAATAAATGTACACACACACACACACACACACACACACACACACACATGGAGCAGTGCACATGTGTACAGGCGTGTCTGTGTTATTGGTGTAGATGTTAATGTTAATGTTGTTTCACTTTGCTTCGCTGCAGGAGTTTAAACTCGGCTTTTTATAATCACACACTCAGATCGGATGATCCTTTAATGTTCAGTTCACACACACACACACACATACACACAGACGTTTATCTGATCAGACTTGTCTGTATACATGCACACACATTCAGCCATATGACAAGAAGAGAATTATTTAAACCAGATAGTAGTTTTTAAAACTACAGATTTAAACCTAGGATTTAATTTATTTAATTGATTCATTATTGAGGTGTTTGGAGTTTTTGTTCCCCTCCTTAATGACAAAATTAAGATTTTAGCACCTGAAGTGAGTGAGTGTGTGTGTGTGTGCGTGTGTGTGTGTGCGCGCGCGCGCACAGGCTGCAAAGACCAAATAAACGTTGGGATTTTATTTAATTATTAATTTGTGTCTCTTGTTTTCAGACCATGAGGAAAACCCCACTTGACAGCATGCCTTTTAAAGTCATCCATCCACAGCCAGGTAGGTAGGTGTGTGTGTGTGTGGGTGTGTGTGTGTGAGAGTTCCTGTCACCATGCCTCTAAGATGAAGTATAAATGAAATGGTCCTATGCCGCTGCTCTTCTGTAACTGTAAGCAGGCTGCAGGGGAAGGTTAAAGGCACATTTTAACTTTGACATAAACACTTGAGTCCAGTATTTAGTTTTCTTAATTATCTGACTCCAATATTGCTTAGTGAACAATTCCTTAGCTTTACCTTTGCTTCAGGTATTTAAAGGATGAAATCTCAGTGTTCAGTTTTACATTTAAATATCAACAGCTTTGTATGAAGTTTTTACTGGAAACGTTTACATCCGATGTATTTAAGGAGTCTTTATTAAACAGTTATTCAGTTAGTTCAGAGCTTTCTATCCTCACTCAAGCCTTGGCCTCTTTACTTATTTAATTACGTATTAGCCTTTTATGCTAACCATTTAAAGGTGTGTAATGTGAGTTCCAGGCAGTGAGATCAGATGTGTGTGTGTGTGTGTGTGCTGTGTGTGTATTAAAGGTGTGTAATGTGAGTTACAGGTAATGAGGGTTAGGTGTTGTGTGTGTTTCTGTTCATCCTCAGGTCTGTGTGTAAAGACCTGCTCTCTACCAGACAAGCAGAAAGTGTTTGTGAATATCTGTCAATCAGCCGATGTCCCGCCCCCTCCACCCATTTCCCATGATGCACTGGTGGAGCTGTTGGAGTCAGATGATCCTACAGGCTATAAAGTTCCCATGAGTCTTGGCGAAGCCCACGCTGAAATGGACAACAGTAAGTGTTTCCTTCTTGAACCACTTCCTGTTTAAGATCCATTAGCCCCGCCCCCTGTGTGGTTGTTTCAGCTTGTGGAATGTGATCTAGAGCCATTACCGTTATCATGCAGTGTGTTCATCCCCTGCTCGGCTTTTACTCTTTAACATGTGGCTAAAAAAATATTTTCCTCTTCAGGTTCAAACAGTTGCATAGTTTACGATGTCGTCATCAATGAGGAATTCTTCCAGAAATGTCAGGTGTGTGTGTGTGTGTGTGTTGGTAATAATAATAATAATAATAAATAATGTTATAGTTATAATATAAATGTTCTGTGTGTTTGTGTTCAGAAGGATTCATTATTCCAGCAGTTTGTGATCGCAGTGTCACTGGAGGGACTGGAGAATAAATACAATCTGCAGTTAAACAGAGGTCTCACACACACACACACACACACACACACTTGAGTGATTTCAAGAGGGAAGGATGTGAGATTGTAATTTCTGGCGACGCCCGTCCTCCATCGCTGCGGGTCTGCGTGCTCTTTGGGGTGGGAGGGGCTTCTGCTGTGAGCTTGAATCGGCTCGGCCCACAATAACTGACTACAAGAGTTTATTACTGTTATACAGTGCATCCGGAAAGTATTCACAGCGCATCACTTTTTCCACATTTTATGTTACAGCCTTATTCCAAAATGG
>JAQQZX010084665.1:0-11697 GCA_030068355.1 Notoglanidium maculatum | reverse complement strand
GCCAAACCAATTCTTAGAAATGATGACAGAGCATTGCTATTAGATTTCATATAAATGTCACCCATGAAAAAATGAAGCCTGCTTAGATTCATAAATAGTATACTTCAAGCACAAAGAATAATAAAAGTCTATTTTCTGTAAGGAACTAATGAAACATTATTATTTAAAAAGCACACTTTAAAGCAATACCTTTAACGTTATATTTTAATAAAGCTTAGATAGCACTCTTTAGTAAAAGCTGAATTGAAGTATCTTTAAAACATAATTAGGTACATCAAAGATGACTATTTCTCAAAGCATAATTAAAAATGCATATTTATTCACTGTATAATAAGCATTAAAGCATACTGTATGTACATTTGTATCAATACAACAAGTGGTTTACTTATATTACTGTATTTAGGTAGTTCAAGTGTAATCCCAAATGTATCTAAAAATAACACTTAAAATCTAATAAAATAATAATAATCTAATAAAATCTACTCAACTGCAGCTTAAAAACTGAAAAACAAAAAGTTATATTTAAAATAGCTTAATTATGACTTAAAGAAGTTGAATACACTGTGTGGAAGATATCCAGAAAACATATTTCTGAATTGTCATATTGATAATTATCATATTGTGTATATAATCCATTATCTAATGGTGTTCTCTTGGTCTTGAGAAGGAGCTCTGACTTAGGCCTTAATACAGAGGACAGCGTGACATAGAAAGAAGTTCACAGTTATCAACTGGCCTTACATCTTGGCCTGTCGAATACAGTTTTTACCAGAATATGCAGGGAATTTCTTAAGAAAAAGAGAAATTAGACCTTTATAGGACGGAGTAGATGGTACACAAATTTTCATTTTGCATCATAGAAAAGGTTTCAGTCATACATTAAGACTGCGTCAAACCAGTGTAATCTCAGTGATCATGCACTGGGGTCATTCTTCTGTATTCACTCTCGAGACTGACCTCCTTTACTGCTTAGGTTTACCATTGTAATAAAGTTCATTGGTGATTCTAAGAAGTTTTGGTGTTCCTTGCTTATCCTCAAACCTACGTGGAAGAAGGGAATAATTCTCCACAACAACTGTTTTTGTTTGTTTTGTTTCTTAACAAAACAAGCCACAACTGCTAACCTATTCCTGGCCTTCAAATTAGCTGTTGAGTTGTTTTTATACAAAAATGCTTCAGAAAATTTATAAGAAATGCCTTTTGCACGGTCAGGTATACAGTTCAATCAATGTAATGGATATGACTCAGAGAGGCTGTTAGGCTTCATGTGTTGGAGGTTTATTAACAATAATGTCCATAATCCAAAACTCAATAACAGACAGAAACAGTGATCTCCAAAACCAAAACCAGTTCAAACACTGTGATCTCAAGTGCTCCTCAAGCCAAATGACAAATCTAAAGAATAGTCAGTCAGCAAGCCAGGCAGGGTTAAAAACAAACCAATGCACATATTTCCCAAGATCCAAAAAATCATTCATATAAAGCATTAAGGAAAGAGTCATTCACAATTGACAAAACACCAAAAAAATTTTAAAAAGCTTAAAACTTACACAAACAGTAAGAATCAGCAAGGTTTCACAATGACCGTGTGCTTTAAATACTGTGTGAACAGGAAATAAGCATGAAAACAGAAGAATTGCCTGAAGAATACAGGGGAAGTGCCCTCTGGTGGCATGTCCTGAAATGCCCTGGGTGGATGTGATAGACTTTCATTCTCCTGTTGCACTGGATTCTGATTAAAGCATGTCTGTTGAAGCTTGTCTGTTGAAGGCTATAATGCTCAAGATTTAGATGAAGACAAAATCCCAACCAAATCCTTCCCAAGAGCTTATCCAGAATGAGGAAAAGATCAAAACCACTTACTGATAACTTACTGATTTGGTAAGAACAAAGTTAAATTAAGAAATGTGCATTTATTTATTCATCAGTTTACTTTTGAAACCCAATTAGGTGCCACCACTGAAGTTAACAGTGATGTTGGTCACCATAAGATGCCAATCTGAAAGAAAGATTTGATGATTGGCACAGCAGAGTAAACCAGGATAATATCTAATGTACCTGGAGTCTAACTGACTTCAGTGAGAAAGGGCTTGGTTTGAAAAACAGTTACCTGACACAGTAACACCAGCAGCAACCACATCTTGAAGGGAACAACTCAGTTTCTGTGAAAAGAAACACAGTGTGACCCAGCCATCAACTTTCACCAAAGAACATTTGAATAAATCAAAGTCTTCAAGGTTAATCTTGTTGCTTGTGGCAGGCATGCACTGCATGAAATTAGCATTACCTGCAAGCTCTGGGTTAATTATAATTTTTTTTTAAATGGCTACAATGCATAATTGTATTTCATAAAGTTACTCCTCATACTCCTGCACTAACTAGTTTGTTATAATCAACATTTCTTATACATAACATATTTGTGGTATTATTTCACAGCCCTGAAAAGTACAGTACAGTAGCATATTATTTGGAATTTAAATTTTTTATTTATTTTTTTTATTTTATTTCAGGCCAATCCAATATTTAAGTATTTGCATTCAAAGCCCAATCAGTTAGAATAAAATAATAATAAGAAGAAAGCTAAGTAAATAAAAAAAAGTTCCTTTTGCATAGTCTTAATGTAGGCTTAATATGATAAAATATATGTGGAAATTTTGCACATAGATAAGGATATGTCTACACACACAATGAAATTTGTACTATTTGTAATAAAAAAAATATAGCTATTAAAACCAATAACAATTCACTGGTGGTTGCTATTGTTTAAATAATTCCAAGCATTATTAGTACAATTCTTCTTCTTATTATTATTATTATTATTTTGGAATTTGTGCTATTCTGGACCTCAATTTATTTGTATAGCGCTTTTAACAACAGACATTGTCACAAAGCAGCTTCAGACAAGTATATAAATTCTGAAAATAAACTTATCTCTATATATCCCTAACAAGCAACCCTGTGGCGACGGTGGCAAGGAAAACTCCCTGAGACGTCAAGAGCAAGAAACCTTGAGAGGAACCAGGCTCAAAAGGGAACCCATCCTCATTTGGGTGACACGGGATAGTGCGATTCCAACTAACACACTTCTGTAACTGTATGTTATATCGTCAAAAAAAAGTACAGTTGTGTGGTATACAATTCAATGTAATTTTTACATAAAGTCTGTTCTGTCTCAGCTGATTCACTGAAGGATATTTGAGTGCAAGATTGTTTGTAGTAATTTAAGTCCAACGCCATCTTCACAGTTCTAGGTGTATGTTGAGGCAGTTTATATGGGGCTATTCTCAACAAGAGCAAGTGCTTTTCAAGTGATGACTCCAACCAGAAGTAGGACATCAGGATGGATCAGGCCGGTCCAGAAAGCAGAAGGGGTCAGGATCACTGGTATCTCAGAAGTAGCATGTGCATCTCAACAGAACCTCTATTTTGACTTCTATTTTGTAAGGTAATATACTGCTTGGGACAAACCCCAAGAGTAAGTGAATGGTTAATGTTATGAAGCCTTATCTACATCTTGGTTTCTGAGTGAATGTCCTCCCATCAAATCAAGGGCTCATACAGTAATGTAGTGCATGACTGTGATCTATATTGTCAGCTAAATTGCTTCAACCAACGTTGTAAGCCAATTTAAATCTCTTCCTGAATTTCTGATAAGAAATGGTAATACTAACAATGTTTAGACTACTGTATAATGTATACATATCACAATGTTAGTGTCTGGAGTGAGCTGACAGGAAGGTTACCGTAACTCAAATAACCACTCTTTCCAAACATGGTGAGCAGAAAAGCATCTCAGAATGCACAACACATCAAACCTTGAGGCAGATGGGCTACAAGTGCAGAAGACTGAATCAGGTCTCCAGTTTCCACTCCTGTTTCTCCTGGCTTTATTCTGATTCTCCAGTGTCCTCCCAGCAGATGGATTGGTGACCAAAATTGGCACTAAGTGAAAATGAATGTGAGTGCACCATGCTCTGCTATGAACTGGCATCCCATCTAGTCTGTATTCCCATGTTTATAACCACAGTGTACATGGGATAATCTCTGGATTGACTTTGACCCTGACCAGAAGAATGCAGCTACTTAAGAGTTAATGTTTTATTATTGCATTATTTTTCATTATTATTTTTTTGCTTTAAGTAGAATTCTTTTATAAATGAATAACATTAAATTAAAAACGGAATGCCCATATCTCATGCTAATACTCACATACAGTACACTCTAAAGGATTGCCTACACTGGTCTGCTTTGGTCCTATAGAGCTGAAGAGCAGTAAGAACAACAGAAAGAGGTTGAAGTGAGTTCAAGGGACAGGAAGGTAATAGGATAAAAGGCTGAGATCTTAATCCTGAGATGAAGTTTGGAGAATAGGATTAAACATTTTGACAGACAGGTAGCAAGAATGCCTCAGCAGACTGGAGAAGGCTTGACACACAGATCTCATTAGTATTCACCAGTATTTGACTATCTGTGAAGCTCCAGTCATACAGAGTAACATTTTTTTAAAACCAGTTCATGAATGTATCATACATATAGGCAACAAATAAACAATGAATCCAAGGGCATAGAATAAAAATCCATCATCAGCTATAACTACAGCTTGCAAAGGATAGGCATGGATTTTTTAAAACTAATAACTAGAAGTATATGTTATTTTACATAATATATTACAAACAATGAGAAAAGGCATTGAGTCTAATTAAAGTTTATTTATGTAGCACTTTTAACAATTGGATATTGTCACTCAGCAGCTTTACAGAAATCCAGATACATAATTAAATTTGTAAATATTACTACATTTTTCTAATGGCCACTATCATTTGTCCACTCTAATAACACCACACAAATGTATATACATTTGAAGACATGTGAAAGAAAAAGATCCATGAAGATAAGTGAGAGATGAAGGAGTGTCTTGTGCTTCTACTCTTTATTTTAAAGAACAATGAACCTAATGAAAAGACGATTTCTTTTTCCTCTTTCAGTTATTGCCTGTAGAATGTAGAAGATGGGAAAAACCTGTGATGAGCCCTTCAGGAAGCCTTCTGTCATATAAAGACACCACTATGTAATAACACAACCTCCTTTCTCCTTAAAGGGGTTCTTGTCTTCAGGAACTCCCTTGACTAAGGGATCTTCTGCAGACTGGGCCTGGATGAAGGATATAATCTCAGGGGCAGTTGTAGACATCTGGAATGAAGAATTGAATTAAAGGTGATTCAATTTTACTTGTACTGTAATAGATAATTGAGTAATTTTTTTGTACATAATGATTAAGACATCTAACTGGAAGTATATAGTAGAACATTTAGTCCAATGTAAGATGGGCTGTATCAAAAAATAATCTGTTTAGTGACCAATAACACATCAATAAATATTTTTTCAAACATTTATCTGCATTTATCTGAACGGTTCATTCTGAATATGGATTGATGATATATCACCTACAAAAACAGATGAACATGGCTCCAATTCCAAATGATGGATTTTATTTAATTGTGATTATATATCATAAAGTGGCAAGAAAATTTAATATAGTTCTCAAAATGTTGCTCTAAATTAGTTTTTTGGTTTTTTTTTGTAAAGACCCATGGTAATATCATAAATCTTAATCTATTGTAAATCTAGCTTGCTAATGAAGAATTACAATTGAATCAAGAACACATTTTGTCAGTAGCTGAATTTTTTGGCCTTGAAACTAGCTCTTATATGGTCCACAGGACAACTGTGTCTGTATGATGGCCTTTGACACCCTTGTCTTATTCAGATGTTTAGATAAACACTAAGATAACTCACTGCAGTCCGGGGCGTGTTAACTTCTTTCTGCAGCTGCTCCAGCTCCATTTTCATGATGTCCTTATCGGACATGTCCCGAGCCATCTCAGCTGTTGATAGAATTTAATTCAGACTCAAAATAAGATAAGATCAATAAGATCAAGTTTATTTTGATTGGTTGGAAATTTCATTCAACTTACTCAGGACAATATAAAAATATTTAATAATAATATAAATAAATAATATAAAAACAATATAAATAATAATTAATAGATTTAAAAAAAATAAATTATATATATATATATATATATATATATATATATATAGATAGATAGATAGATAGATAGATAGATAGATAGATATAGATATAGATAGATAGATAGATAGATAGATAGATAGATAGATAGATAGATAGATATAGATATATAGATATAGATATATATAGATAGATGGATAGATAGAGAAACCTATAATGGGTAATGGGAAAATGGGAATATGGTATGTAACTGAACCATGATCAGTTAGTAAAACTCAAATTTACTAATCTTATTTTTTTCCTCAAAGAAAGATTAGATTAGCACAAGGTGTCTTTAACAGAATTTTCAGACTCATACTTGCATCCATTCATCCAGTCATAACACTTCCTCTTACCTGTTGAATGGTGGTATTCTCAGCAGTCCAAAAATCTTTCAGTGTCTCCTCAATGTCATCAGCACTTCTCCACACCTGACTGAGTGGACTGAGCTCTTTTTCCATGCTCCACTCCTCTTCATGGCATGCCTAGTCTTATTTTTTGTCTTGATCCTGGTGGCCAATGATGTCATCAATCCCTGTTGATCTCATTATCACAAATCAGAGGATGTCAGATGGCTCCAGCTTCTAAAGCTCAGTTAGGACAAATGAGAGAATAAGGGCAGCAAAGCAGGAAACTCTGAAGGTGAAACTGATTGTTGCAACCACAAATATCTCACAAATACAACAACAGATTTCAAAACATTACATGTACATTCATGTAGGAATGCTTTTCCATTAAGTGTATGATGACTGTGTTTTTAATTTTTTATCATAGCTTATAATCCAAGCTCAGAACCGATCAGTTGATGGATAAATGTCAAAACGGCCAGTAGTGGGTTTCTGGGATTTGAACCATGGTGTTTAAATTCATAACTTTTCAATCAGTAGCAAGGGATGTTAATGATCTCTGAGTAGTTAAACACAGTGATTTATTGCAAATCAAATTCTAAGTGTAAAGCAGCAAGGATATTGCCAGTTGTGGTGAAAAATAAATATTGACAAGCACAAACAAATTCAAAAACAAATCACAAAATCCTAGTCAAAATCCAGAAACTGCAATGGTTCAGGCAATGTACAGGTATTCAAGGGACAAAACTATGATCAATAAACAAGAAGGCAAACATGTTCTATGAAGTGACAAATCACGCTTCTCTGTTTGGCAGTCAGAGGGGCGAGTCTGGTTTTGGCAGTCAGATGAGCGAGTCTGAGTTTGGCAGATGCCAGAAGAACGTTACCTGCCTGACTGCATTTTGCCAACTGTGAAGTTTAGTGGAGGAGGGATAATGGTGTGGGGCTGTTTTTCAGAGTTTAGGCTAAGCCCCTTACTTCCAGTGAAGGGCAATCTTAATGCTTCAACATAACAAGATATTTTGGACAATGTTATGCTTCCATCTTTGTGGACACAGTATGGAGAAGGCCCTTTTCTATTCTAGCATGACTGTGCCCCAGTCTTCCCACAAAGCAAGGTCCATAAAGGCATGGTTGGATGAGTTCAGCATGGAAGAACTTGACTGACCCTCACAGAGCACTGACCTCAACCCCATTGAACAACTTTTGGATGAACTGGAATGGAGATTGTGAGCCAGGCCTTCTCGTCCAACATCAGTGCCTGACCTCATAAACACTCTACAGAAAGAATGGGCACAAATTCCCACAGAAACACTCCAAAATCTTATGGAAAGCCTTCCAAAAAGAGTGGAAGCTGTTATAGGTGCAAAAGGGGGACCAATTCTATAGTAAAGTCTATGTATTTGCATGCAATGTCATTAAAGTCCCTGTTGGTGTAACGGTCAGGCATCCCAATACTTTTTTATATAATGTATTTCTGTGTTATAGCTTTCTGCATCCTTGGTCAATGCAGATGTCCTGTGTGGACAGCAAGATCTGATCTCTGGGCTGGTATTTGGGGTGTCCTATTCTGTATCGGTCATTGAACTCTTTATTGCTCCAGTCCACCTGTTCTAGGTGCTGGTGCGTAGCCTCCCTCACCTGCTCACTCTGCATGGACCACTTATTGACTGCAGGAGTGTCCATGGGGTTGAACAAGGGAGGTTAGTACCGGAGGACACACTGGAAAGGGATGAGCTGGGTAGCTGAATGCCTCAATGAGTTTTGTGTATACATGGCCCATGGGAGGATGTGGGCCCAATCCTCTTAATTGGAGGCAAGGACAGCAGAAATCTGTCTACATCCTTGTTGGCACATCCCACTTGGCCATTGGCCTGGGGGTGATAGCTCGAGGTGAGGCTGACCGTCACACCCAGCTTCTCCATAAAGTTTGATGAGATGAATTGTTGGATGTCTGTTAACATTACATGAAGCCTCCAGTATTTGTTTTGGAGAAAGTAGTGGATTTATGCCTGAGTGACCTGTAGCAGACCTGACCTATAGTATATTTCTTGATCCAGATCCCAAGTTGCACACCCATGGCACATGATTTGGAGTGAATTGGCTTTTAGCTTGGTTCTTGTGGTGTGATTGAGTGCATGCAGGACAAAGTGTCTGCTTTACCATTCTTAGAGCCTGGTCCAAAGGAGATAGTGAACTGGAACCTTGTGAAAAATAGACCACATCTGGCCTGGTGAGAGTTGAGGCATTTAGTGGTTCTCAGATATTTGAGATTTTGTGATCAGTGAATGTGATGAAGGGGTGCAAGGTACCCTCCAGCCAGTGTCTACATTGTTCCAAGACTAGCTTGACAGCCAGGGACTCTGTTGTTCCCCACACCATAGACATATTCCACAGTTTCCTGGAGAGGATGGCAACTAGATGATGTTTGGGGTTCTCGCTGGGAAAGTATCACTCCAACCTCTGTATCAGAGGTGTTTTTCCGAAGCATGTGTTCTAGTGGCGTAATCGGTTAGTGCATGGTACTTATACAGCAGTGCATGTGAAGCAATGCTGAGGTTGTAAGTTCAAGCCTCACCTGGAGCATGTCTTTTAAACATACCCTCCAAAGATCAGTGTGGCTGAATTATACTTTGCCTATAAAAACCACAAGTTTTCTTAACTGTGCTCTCCTGTCCATATTCTTATCTGAAGTGACTTCTGCTCAGATTGCCATCTACAAGGAAATGTTGGAAACTTCTACACACAATCTTAGCAAGTTTCAAAGCATCTTTTCTTAACTACTTACTCTTCCATCTCCTCCTGATCCATTCTCCCTAACTGCTGAAGTCTTTGCCACCTTTTATAATGGGAATATAGAAAAAAATTCCCAGATCTTCCTTCCTACCCCAACTCCTACATTACACAATCAGGATTTCACCTTTACTTTCACCTGGCACAATTTTTCTTATCTAGCAACGGAGCCAGATGCTCCAGGCCATCTCACAATACTACCTCCCCTTCATCATGGACTTATGCAAATTTCTCCTTTATAACATCAGAAGGATTTCTCTATTTCTATCTACACAAGTCACTCTGGTGCTTGTTCAGTCCCTTGTCATTTTGAGACTGGACTATTGCAACTCGCTCCTGGCAGGTCTGCCCCTGAGCAATTTTGTGCTCACAAAACTTGGATATGATGATGACCAAGAAGGAGAGGGTTTTGTGATGTAGGGCGCTGACTTTAAGTTGGAGGAGTTCAGTTCTGTATGTAATAGAAACTCCTCCTATGGTGCCTAGGGCCTGAATATGGACAGGATGTTGGAGCAGTTGAAGGCAGAGCTTCAGTTCATCAGCAATGGTTCTGTCGACAAAATTTACTGCTGCATTGGTATCAGTCAGTACTGTAAGAATAGAAACACCTTCTGAATGCCTTTCTGAACAGGAATCAAGAACGCTTGAGGAGATCAATATCTGGAAAGACTTATTGAAGTTTGAATTGAAAGAGATGGGCCTGCTCCTTCATGCAGGACTAGGAACTGGATATACTAGACACTGAGCAACTCAGAGTTTCTGCCACAGAAAAATAGTCTAGCTCTTCTTCATCAGTCACATGCCTTTGACCAAGTTTGCATCAGGTAATCATTCTCAAGAATCTTAGGGATTTGGCTGTTGTGCAGTAGGTGGTTGAGGCAGATAGAGAGATCAGTCAGTGAATCCAGGGATTTCTGTTCATGACAAACCCACTCTGTGAGGAGGTATTGGTTCAGCCCGCAGCAATAGACAGCCTTAAAAGCAGGTTCATTCCTCTGATGAGTGGAACAGTGAGTGTTCTGAACTCCAAGGCATATTCTGCTGCTCCTTGCTTTCCCTGGGATACTGTCAGAGGTTGCTCACCAATTTCTTTACCTTCAGTAGCATGGTCAAAGATGTGTTGGAACAATTCAACGAATTGCTCCTATGATGATGGGTGTTCACCTCCTTGGTGAACTGTGGTGGTTGCCCAGGTTAATGCCTTGTCCGTGAGAAGGTTGACAAACTGATACATTGTTCAGAAACTCCTTCTTGTTCTGAGAAATAGGGACCATTGGAGTAGGAACCCCTGACACTGAGCAAGGTTACCTGCATACTTCTTAGGGCAAGCATTGAGAAGGGTAGCTGAGGGATAGGTTGCTGCCATGTTGATACTATTAGTGTAGCAGACAGCAGTACACAATTTTGGCATTAATGAGGGCTGTTGATCATCCACAACTAGGCTGCCTTGAAATTCAGTTGCCTCTTGCCAGTCGAACATTCCCATTGCCCCATGTTGATGTCAAGTAAACAGTCTACTCTATCATTTAAACATATACATATTATTTTGCTCAAAATGTATTTAAGAAATACAATAAAACTCAAAAGCATAGGAAACTCTTCGTTGGAATTTTTTTTGTGCATTAAGGACTGTTGAATGAGAAACTAACAGATATAATTGAATATAGTAAGAATAGAGAGGAGGAAGGAGAATAGACAGCCTGTGATATTGGTTTGTTTCTTGTCATTTTGATTCAAAGTAAAATTTTCATTTAGGAATTTTAAATGTCAAAAGATTTTTTTCAAGTTTCAACACAAATTGGTTAACCTTTTAAAATTCCAATTAAATTTTTATTCAGTTATTTAATTTAAGGAATGTTATTTAGTAATTATCAATGAATCAGAGTTTAAGTATAGTAAGAGGAAAGACTATATCTGCTGACTGCTGCTAGAAATTTAAGGGTTAAATTTATGGGTAAAATTTTAAATTCAGGAATGTTTGGGCTATCACATTTCAATGAGGAAACAATATAAGCAAAAAGAAGTCAATAATTTTTAAAAACAACTTATTAAATGTATTTAAACAAATTGACTCATTATTATTTAAAAATATAAAAATTCAGGCTTTATAAATTCATAACAAGAGTCACATCTTTTTTTTTTTATCTTGGAACTGCCCTGTGTTTGAATTTAGCTCTGTGTTTGAGCCATGGCTAAGCTGGTTATGACTCACCCTTAAGCCGTTTCTTCAGTTCTGGGTTAGGCTAATTTGTAGGAAGATTAATGACAGATAACTGGCAGTGCTGACCTCTGATGGGTAGAATCTGACTGAACTTGTTATAAAAATCTAGAAATTAGAATCAAATGATTAAAGATCACCCTTTGAAATCTAGACTGTTTTGGATTTTCCTTAAATAATGAGAGTATTTATATTCAATTCAATTCAATTTTATTTGTATAGCACTTTTAACAACAGACATTGTCTCAAAGCAGCTTCACAAAAGTATA
>JAQQZX010084566.1:0-11702 GCA_030068355.1 Notoglanidium maculatum | reverse complement strand
GGCAGGTCGCCAGTCCACCACAGGGCCAACACAGACAAACAACCACACATGCTTGCATTCACACCTATGGGCAATTTTGAGTAGCCAGTTGACCTATTCTGCATGTCTTTGGACTGTGGGAGGAAACCGGAGCACCCGAGCATGCACGGGGCGAACATGCAAACGCCACACAGAAAGGCACCCTGGGTGACCCGGGGATCAAACCCAGAACCTTCTTGCTCTGAGGCAACAGTGCTAACCACTGCACCACCGTGACGCCCGTGTTCTGTTCATGACACTACTATTCGGATATCCACAACTCACACTCACCGACTGATGCTTAGATACAACAATGGGCAATCGTCCCGTCCTGGCAATGAGATAATCATGGTCAGGCTGATGTTTGGTTAACACTGATAAAACAGCTCTTGCTCTTTTCCGACCCTCATCCAGTGCTGAGCACAGTTTCTGTACCATATAGCCAGGGGGTGTATCCGATTCCGCAGCATCTTTCTGTGTCAACTCTTAAATAACATTAATTCCAATAATGGGCCGTTCCATGTCAGTGCTAGCTATGGGGATGGGTACCCAGAGTGATTTATCACTCATCCCAGCTAGTGCATTGGACAGCCTAAACTCCACTCCCATCCAACCCCTGTAAGGGATGCGTGTTTTGTTGGCAGCAGAGAATCTGTCAAGTTCAAATTCAAATTTTATTTGTCACATACACAATCATACATGATACGACATGCAGTGAAATGTATTTGCAGTGCCCGACCCATACACAATCAGTCCTCCCTCTTCCACCAGACCCCTCACAGGTCTCGCTTCAACCTCAAGCAAGTATTTTCTCCTCCACTTGCTGCTGACAATGGACACCTGCGATCCCGTGTCCCCCAGCACTGAGGTGATAACACCTCCTAAAGAGCCTTGAACAAGACACCGTTTTCCCACCAGTCTCGTGACTCATTGCTGTTTACCAGAAGGGGGAGCAGTAGTATGAAATATGTCCACCGCATCTGCCTTCCTTCTGATAGAGGACAAAATGTCAGTTTTATTGGCAGTTGTCACTGGTCTTTTCCGACAGCCTGCCGCCCAATGCTCTGCGCTCCCGCACTTATAACAGTGGGTGCTTCTTCCACCTGGGTGATCTTTTTCACATTGCTGATACTGTTTGTTATATCTGGTCCCAGTTTGTGGATAATACTTTCTGGCTGACTGTTCATTTGCTTTTGATGCTTGGAGCTTAGATGTGTTACTGAGAGTTACTAAATGTGTGGTAAGATTTTGAATTGCTTCACAGATGGCTTCATTTCCTTCATCCACCTTTTCCATCAAAGTGTCACGCTTTTGAATCTTTTCTTGTCTTGTTTTAATCCTTTGGTGACAACCTGGAACTCTCACTTGTTTCATCACCTACTGACACTACCTTCAGCATCCTAGTTCTCGCCACAGCTGACATCTTGTTCTCTCTTTCCATTTCCAGGCTGTATGCAGAATTCAGTTTTTCCAGCAGAACCTCATCTGCTATCTGTGGATCCCTCAGATATGGCTTTAAGTCTGTGCGGATCATGTCATCTTGAAGTCCTGTTAACACTGTTTGGAGGAACTGACTTTAGATCAATTCGGGGGTATATTTCAGTCCAGTGTGCACTCCCTCTGAAGCAAATAGAACCTGCTGACTCAGATCCATGGCTCGCACTAAAAACTGACTTGGGGTTTCTTTCACCTCCTGTACTACGCGAGTCAGTGAATGGTACAGTTCTGTCGTGTCCTTCTCAATATAGTATGTCCTTAGAATTTGTCACAAGGCAACCAAAGTCAAATCTGTTCGACTTTCCAAGTAGCTCTTCAGTTTCAAGCCTGGAGTTATAGCTTGTATGACAGCTTCCACACTTTCATCATATTCCTTTTTAACGCCCTCTGAATTTGTCTTTTCAAACTTGAATAACTCAATTTGTCCTTCTGGTTTGGTTCCCCAATTTGGACAAACAATCTTTAGATCCCTTCGAAACATTTGCTGAATTACGGCTTGGTTTGCTCTTGGAATCAGTACAGATTTAGTATCATTTCGATTCACTCTTTCAGTATTCACTTCATGTTGTGCCATACCTTCATTTGCCTCGCGGTGACACTTGACAATTGTCTCATTGGAACTGGATTCCCCACCACAATCATGGGTTGTCCTCATCGCGTGAATGCACATCGTTTACACTCAACAAAATACCCAATCCTGTCATCTTCGACTGAAGTTACTTCAGCCCCTTCTAAGAGCTCCAAAACAAACCTTTTCAACCTTCAAGACAGGGTTTTATCACATTTTCGCTAACAGTAATGTTTAATGCTGTGCAAATTTCTATCAGTTCCGCAGCTGACAGCAAAATCAATTTCTCTTCTATCTCCCTGAATGTACTCTCCCACACTGGTGACATTACCTTTGAGTCAGACATGACCGTCTTTTACCTCCTCGCCGTAGGAATACCGTCGGGTTTTTTTCTTTGCTTGCCGTTAGCGTCTTCTCCTTCACCGCGTGCTCGTGTCCATGCGGTCTGGCTGGTTTTCACTTTCACCACCTTGCTGGAGAGGACGACGCCAAAAAACAAAACACAACCGGGCGGAAACACCAAATATGTTACACCCCTGATGGGGATGAAATAAAATAACTCCTGTTCTTTCTTTGGAACTGATTTAATAATTTGCCACTTTCTTTTTTTCCTCACTTACAACCCTTGGAACTAAACAATACCAACAAAACTCCGACCTCGACACACCTCACGCCATCTTTTCGTTTCTTCTTCGTTTCTTTTTGCTTCTTTTCCGACAGTTTTCGACAGTACTGGAAAACCCGTTTTCCCAGGTCACATGACCCTTGTCTTAAAGGGACAGTTCAGTTTTCCCTCTACTGTTGTTGCCTTCTAATGTGAATTAAAGTAAACATAACAAAATATACAAAAACAGAATAATTTACATCGGTGTTGTCTGTGCCATCTAGATTCCTCTATATTAATCATTAAAGCATTCTTAAGCAATTAACATATTTAAACATTAAAACGTCATGACTGTAATATCAGCTTGTGGGACGACTGCGCTAGCACACCTCTGCATCTCTCTGTGCCATGTTTACCCATGATCCCCTTCTCTGCGGTACAGCGCAAATACGACTAAAATGCAGAAGTATAAATCAGCCTTAACAGTGACTTTGGTAGGATGTTTTTTTAACTACATATTTCATACTCTTACTCAAGTAGAAATTTGTATAAAAACTTTTATTTTTACTTGAGTAATATTTTTTTTTAGAAATGGTACTATTACTTGGGTAACTATTTTTGATTAGAAAAGGTGCTTTTTTAAGAAATGGTACTATTACTTGGGTAACTATTTTTTTCCTTGTTACCTGATACTCTGACAATAACAAGTATACATTGCTATTATAAAACTAGAAACATTTTAATAACCGTGCAATATTAAAACCTACATTTTGTTTTCATTAATGGATTTTAACTTAGCTATAATCAGTAAAATGATTTAATAAAGCTTTAATAAAGTTAGATTACATATTTGCACTTTTTAATTTCTTTTCCTTGTCTTCTTTACAGTAAGAGACACTAATGCTACAGATGCTGTGGTATTTTGTTAAGGTAATACATGCATGTTATAAGTTTATAATTATTTTTTCATTACTTTTCATTTTAAAACAGATTTAAATTTTTTTTTATACATTATAAGAAAATACAGTAACTGTTGAGAATTATTTAAAAAAAAAATATGATATAAAGAATAATACTGCAGAAATGCCCAGAAAAAAGATGATTATAAAAAGAAGGAAAAACCATGGAAGCAATTAATTCTGCTTTCTACACAGGACTAAAAAATATCATCATTTAAACATAAAGTGGATGTATTATATAATTATGGAGCAGTGGAGTTAATGTACATTCTGAAAGGCTTATACTCATTTGGATGTCAGTGCTGCCTGTTCTTCCTACAACTTCTGCACACTTTTATTAATTTTGCTCTTTCATGCGTGCATATCTGCAGGAAAAAAACACCCTCCAGCATTATTCAGGAGACATATGGACTGAGGCAGCAAAAAGGAAACAGCCTTAAAGTACTTAATATAGAAGAGAGGGGAGGTCTTGATCTCAGCAACAAGTTAAAGGTGAAGGATGGACATCATTAAGACATGCCTTAATTATTAAAAATGCAATGTCTCAGTCTGAAGTAAATAAAAAATTATAATATTTGTTAAAGATTGTAATTGCTATGGTATAAGAGGGAAAAACACTTGGTATGGGATGTGCTGTTATGTATATGGGATCAATAAAAATTCCTTACTATTATTTTATTCCTTACTCATAATTTTTTGTGAATATGAGCAACAGCAGCACTGAAAATAGATATATTATTGCTGCTTCTCTCTGGGTTCCTTTAAAATTCAGAGCGATTCTGTTGTTGGGAAAGCATATTAATCTGTTAAGTATAAAGAATTTATCAGTTAGCACTAATTTGGCATTTTGAACACCTCCAGATGTGTTAGCATGCTGCAAAATGGCTGCTAGGTTAAAACAGCAAGATATTCCATGTTCATTTGCCTTTAAAAAGTAATTACTTTTATAGCTAAAGACATGACTTACAGAAAATTGCAGCTTTGACATAAAAATCACTTATATTGTATTTATCCAATTATATCCAATTAGCCAATCACGTGGCAGCATCGCAATGCATTGTGTCATATAGATACAGGCGAAGAGCAGTTAATGTTCATGTCAAACATCAGAATGGAGAAAAAAAGTGTGATCTTTGTGACATTAACCATGGTATAATATGATAATGAGAAACTGTAGATACATATGCTTATATTCAAGATATTTATTATTGCTCAGTAAGATTTATTATCCCTATAATCCCCAAGAAGTTGGCATTTTTATTTCATTTACAGGTTTAACTGCATGATTTATCTTATTCCATTTCATTATTTATTTTGGTTAACCAACTGTGTGCATGACAGATATTAAGTCTTATGTATAAAATTCATGATTTATGTTATCTCCTTCATTTAATTGTCTTTTGTACTTTTTAGCAACTTTCATGCACATTTTCAAATGTATGCATTTTTAATGCTTGTATTTTGCAAAATACTAAACCAAAAGCCATCAGAATCCCTTTCATGTTAGCTAAGTTAACCTTGTGTCATGTCTATACCTGCAGACTCTGCAACAAACTCCAGTTCCAAGCCACTTACCAAGCCAAAGACTCTTTTTAGACACATACACTCGCTTTCAAGCTTTGTGACACAATAGTTTAGTTCCTAGTGTTTATTCCTACCAAACCATTGTTTATTCTTGATGTTTTCGAATACGATCTGGAGATTCATACGCTGGCAGAGATCGGCTGGAACGAACCAATGCTAAAAGCACTTTTTCTCCTGGGTCTGAACAATGATGTTCACACCAAGCAGGCATGTCATAATGACAAGGCCATGCTGGACTTGATCAATGGTTTTGCTATCCATATGGAATGAGACAGGAGGGCCTGTGCTTTTACTGTGGAGGCTCCTATCATGCCATCACCCAGTGTGTAGCGTGAGGGACCTGTGACCACCTGATCACCACAAAAGGGGCTCACCTCTCATCTCAGCCAAGCACCCCATCATACTGGGCATCCCTTGGCTTCACCCATACATCTCATGGCTCAAATGGGAAATCACAGAATGGTTTAAACATGGCAACAAATGTCTACAATGCTTCCACCTCTTCCTCTTCTCAACGTCCATTGAAAGCCGTAATCTCAACATTCCTGTACACATCTCTGTGGAATATCATGCTTTCAGAGATATATTAAATAAAATTTAAGCCAGCAGCTTACCTCCTCATCGCCCCTATGACTGTGCTATTGATCTGCTTCCAGTACGTCTCCGCCACACAGCCACATCTACTCTCTGTTGTCTGCTGAGCAAAAAGGTATGGAGGAACATGTTCAGGGGCACTTCAACAAGGATACATTGTTTCTTCTACATCACCAGCATCAGTGGGTTTCTTCATCATTGAGAAGAAAGGGGCGGACTGTGACCATGCATTGAATACAAAGGTCTAAACCAAATCACAGTAAAGTATCCATACCCACTCCCACTCTCATCCCTAGAACAACTTCATTCCAAATGCATATTTACAAAGCTGGACTTGCACAGTGCATATAACCTGATCTGCATCCACACAAGGGATGACAGGAAGACAGCCTTCAACACCTCCTCTGGTCACTACCACTACAGGGTCATGCCATATGGACTATCTTGTCCTTCATCAGTTTTTCAGTGTTTTATTAATGAGGTACTGCAGGACATGCTAGGAACATTTATCACATACATTGGTGATATCCTGATCTACTCCCCCTCCCAAGAGTCATGTCACCCACATCAAGGACGTTTTATCCAAGCTACGCAAGAACCAGCTGTATCTCAATGGAGAGAAATGTGAGTTTCATCAGCCAAGAGAGTATTTTGATATACGATGCCAAGGTAAAAGCAAGGACTGAGTGCCCCATTCCTGTACAGTCAAGGAACTACAGAGGTTCCGTGGGTTCTCCAATATCTACAAAAGGTTCATAAGAAGATTCAGTACTATTGCAGACCCCTCACTGGGTGGATGGGATGGCACACCCAATTTAGAACCTGGAATATCTGCACACAGCCAGACAACAAAACCCCCAACAAACACCATGGGCACTGTAATTTACTCAAGATTTGTTTTCTCATATTGCTCTGGCTCCAAGAACAACAAGGCATATTCACTGTCTTGTATACATCCTGTAAATGAGGAGCAACCAGCTTCTGAAACCATTCTGCCACTGTTCTGATTTGTGCATGCCATCACATGGGGTTCTGACAGGAAGATCAGGCTGTTCCCACAGCCTGTCCCACTGGCATTACCAATGTTCCCCCATGACTAAGAGGAAAACTAATCACCTCAGCCCACACCATACCAGCCACAGGGCACCCAGGAATATGTCAAACCCACGAGTTTCTCCATGGGAAATACTGGTGGCTCAACATTATCTCATAGATCAACACTTATGTCACTTCCTGCTCCTCCTGGGCACAGGCCAAGGTCCCCAGAACCTTCCTGGCCAGAAAGCTTATGCCATTGCCCACTCATCAACACTCCTGGTCCCACATTGCTCTGGACTTTCCTGTCTGGACTCAGCTCTCTGAATCCTTAGCTAACACTGTCATTCTAGGGGTCATCGAAGGTTTCTCTCACCCTCTGAGGCTCATTCTTCTGCCAGCACTTCCAACAGCATTCAAGCTCATCTTTAACCATGTATTCAGGTATTATGGCATCCCAGAGGATGTGGTCAGTGAACGGGGCCTATACTCACATCTCGGGAATGGTCCAGCTTCATGGAAAAACTTTTAGTTGCGGTGAGCCTAATTTCCAGATATCATACCCAGTCCAATGGACAAGTTGAGCAGGCCAACCAAGAGAGTGAGCAATTATTTTGGTCTTTTTGTACAGAAAACTTAAAAGATTGGGCATGATATCTCCCCTGAGTGGGGAGATACCAACTCTCTCCACCACACAGCTCACCCCTTTCCAATGTGTAATAGGTTACCAACCACCACTATTCCAGTGGAACGCAAATACCATGGAATTGCCTGCTGTCGATGTCTGGTTTCATCGCAGCAAACAGGTATGGGATTGTATACTTAACGTCTACAACAGGTAAATGACACACACAAATGCTTCGCTGATTAGCACAGGACTGAGGCACCTCAGTATAACCCGGGAGTTTGAGTATGACTCACCACCAGTGACATCAGGGATCTGCCTGGCTGTAGAAGACTCAATGGCTATTACATCTCATCATTCAAAGGTCTGTGCTAAATCAATCTAGTCACATACAAGCTCAACCTCCCCCATCACTGCTGCCTAGCAGTTTCATGTGTCACAACTGAAGGCAGTCACTCAATGTCCTCTTGCATCTGAATCCCCTCCCATCAGACCTCCAGAGCCCCTGGACATCAACAATCAGCCTGTCTTCATTGTAATGGAGTCTATGCTCAAGATGGAGAGAGGGCCAGCTAGAATACTTGGTGGACTGGGAGGGATATGGCCATGAGGAACAATGCTGGGTTGCTTCTGCTCCTACAAGACTTTCATGTCAGACACTTGGACCAGCCAGGCCCCGTCCCTGGGGTTGGGGGATGGGGGCTTTGTCACTTTCTTTATACACTCAATTCATGAGTGAAATCTCTTTATACACTAACACTCTAGCTTTGCGAAGCAATAGTTCAGTTCCTAGTGTCCGTTCCTGGCAAGCCATTGTTCTTGATGTTTTCTGGTATTGTGACTTCTTGCTGGTTTTTTGCATTTCAATTTTTGCTCTGCCTGATTTGCTCTGTTTGTACATTGCCTGAACCTGTCTGTTTTTTGACCCTGACTTTTTCTGCTGATTTTGAATCTCTGCCATTCAAGTTTGTTCTAGTAAAGAGACTAAACCACACCTGCATTTGTGTCTGTCTGTTCCTGTACATGACACCTTGTACTGAAAAGTTAAAGCAAACTTAAACACATTTGCTTAGTCAAACCTTTTGTTAATAGCCTTTTGTTAGGTAAAGGAGCAGATCTGCAGGATTGTAAGGCATAGAGTGTTTTAAACTGGGATGTTTGGCTGCTATCACTACCCCAATTCCCCCCAAACCCCCTCTCCCTTTTAGTTATGCTGTCATAGCTCTTCATGCTGGAGTCCCTGCTTCCACTCAGCAAACAATATACACTATTCTTTACAGTGTGACAATGAGCATACCTAACAATATGTTTTTCTCTTTCCCCCCTCTCTTTCTCTCTCTGTCTGTCACACTGCAGATACTACTTCTGACATCCCAGTGATCCTGACCCCCTCTGCTTTCTGGACCTGCCTGATACTTTCTGATGTCCTACTTCTGGTTAGAGTCATATTCACTTGAATACCACTTGTTCCTGTCAAGGATGACCCCATATGAACTGCTTCAACACACACCTAGAACTGTGGAGGTGGTGTTGGACTACTGTTGATTTGAGAAGTTCTGCTACAATGGCATAGGACTTAAATTACCATGAACAGCCTTGCACTCAGTTGCTCTGTTGAAATAAAAACAGACTTTATTTTAAAACAATATTGAATTATGTGCCACACAACTGTACTTTTTTGACCATATAAAACACAGTTATAAAAGTGAATTAGTTGTAATCGCACTATCTGTCAGTGCCAAATCGCAATCTGGTGTCTCCCAAATAAGGATGGGTACCCCTTTTTCCCTTTAGAGTCTGGTTCCTCTTACTGTACTTAACATATATATATATATTCAGTTAAGGTATGTAATGGAGGTGTGTATCTGTCAAAACCACAACAACTTACTGAGATCAGCAGTTAGTTTGGACATGAACAAGGTACCTTTATTGGTAAGGATCTTCTTGGAGATGCCCAGTCAACTGAAAAAAAGGACCAATTCCATTGCTATGGACTTTGATGTAGGATTGCGATGCAGGATGGCCTCGGGGTAGCGGGTGGTGTAATCCACGATGAGAAGAATGTACTCATGGCCCTGTACGGATTTAGGCAGTGGCCCCACCAGGTCCATGCCCACCTGCTCAAAGGGTCGATGATCAGCAGGGGAATGAAAGGTGTTCTTCTCTTGGCTGTAGTTTTCCTCTTGGGTGACCTTCTGAGATACCACAGAGAGGGGGTTAGTGGGAGGAAGCAACTCACCTTTTGCATCAGCATTGTCATCCTCCTGAGCCATCAGGGAAGGGCGGTTGGCTTGGCCAGCTGCAGGTCTTGGGCAGTGCGCTGTGAGTGAGGAGTGGCGCTGTCCATTCAGCACCACTTCTGCAGTATGGCAAGGAGTCAGACTGCATCCACTATGGTTACATTTCCAGATTTATTAGTTTATAACCACAATTTATATACTTCTCTGAAGCTGCTTTGTGACAAAGTCCATTGTTAAAAGTGCTAAACAAATAAAATTGAATTGAATTGTTTGGGCTAATTGACTACTTTGAATGAAAAAGAAACCTGTAATTTTATGTGAATTATGTGAAGACTTTTATGAAGCTGAGCTTTATTTAAAAAGCTTTCTGATTTTATATTTCACTTTGAATGATTTTCCTGGCTGTTTCTATGCCACATTCTGTATCTGAACCATGCTTGGCTAACCTGAACACAAACGTTTCCTCTATGTGACTAACACTCTGCTCTTCCAGGATAGAAAAAAAACAGAGTAAGAGGCTTAAAGGATCCCAGAAGCCTGTCATTTTGGCTTGGATGTATATCTCCTGTGCTGGCTGAACAAGGACACAAGCTCTAGTGCAGTTTTATCTGTGACTGAGAGATGTGAGTCCATGGTTTCACCATCAGTCCACTTTTACATTCACTGTTTCAATTCTTGCTTTAACTCTTAGTCATAAAGGTCTAGAAGAACGGATGAAGCTCTGTGGATAAGGGACAAAATGTCCACAAGATTCATTATACACTACTACTAGACCTTTACAATTACCAAGATGAATGTAAATCTCTGCTTTTTAGCTGTAAATATTGCACCATGTTTAGTAGGTGCGGGTGACAAAATGTTACAGATGTGGTTTTGTTCAGACCATTTGAAAAAGTTTGCAATTTACGAAACAATATACACACACAGAGAAGAAAAAAAGGTTTTGCCATCCTTTAATTAAATAAGCTAAAAAAATGCTAGCCCATCATTAACAAAAATAAGTTAAACCAAGTAACCTGAGCAGAATGCCCACCATGTTTGCATATAAATTTATTTAATTATAATTATTATTGTCAGTCAAATTAATAATGGACCTTAAATTATGTGAACCCATAACCCTCAACATTTTTACCACTACTGTAAAACGCTGCTTGTCAGGTGGTAGGCTCCAATACACACTTTTGTATCTGCAGTTTTGTGTTACTTTCTCCTCTGTTAATCACTAACCAATCATAGCTATCGTTAAGATTATGTATGTGGAAGAGGTTAGTTAACACCTTTTTATGCTCTATGATGTTATATAGCCAACTTTGATAGGAAATTATTATACCATTTAATCGAAAGTAATGTTTTCTAAGCAGTACATTAGCCTATGAAGTGAAAAGAAGGTGTAGTGCTTATGGTATGAAGCCATATTAAATCCTGTGCTGGCCCAACAATTACTTGTCAAAATCAGAATATGTTTTTCTTGTGTGTGTGTTTGTGTTTTTTTTTTTTTTTTTTTTTATAAATAAAGCCCACCCACACAAGCGCTCGCTCATTAAGCTCCATAGCTTATGCATTATTATGTCCCTCTGGCACTGAATAATGAAGTCGGATAATGAGCTTACCTATAATTATGCACTTATGCTCAGAAGGTTGTGAGTTCAAATGCCAGGAATATCCCAGAGCCCCTATTGAGTTTTGAGCAAGGTTAACTTTAACTTCTCAGATCTGAAATTGGATTTCATCTCATTTGTTTTCATCTTTGGTCATGAAGATTTAAGATGAAGAATAAAGGTTGAAGTAGTACAAGACTGGATTGAGCCACAGACAAGTGTTTGCTCTGTGTTAGCTCCTTATAGCACTGTATCTGTATCTTTGTGTGTGTGTGTGTGTGTGTGTGTGTGTGTGTGTGTGTGTGTGTACAGTTTCAGCTCCAATCATTTGATATTGTGTGTAGTACATCATGGGCTCGTCGAGACAGGTGCTGCGATCT
>JAQQZX010084497.1:0-11705 GCA_030068355.1 Notoglanidium maculatum | reverse complement strand
TCACAGCCACCCACTCTCTCTCTCTCTCTCTCTCTCTCTCTCTCTCACACACACACACACACACACACACACACACAGACACAGAGAGAGAGATGAGATTTATCAGCTCCATTAAAAGGTCTGTTGTCACATTCACAAAATATGAATTTATAGCAGAACAGCTTTCAGAATTTGGTAGTGCTGCCCACCAAAATAATGTCTATGAGGAAGGAGAAACAGGTGCGCAAAGGTTGGAATTCTAGTTTAAGTTGCAAGAAAGAAAGAGCAACTAGTTAAAAAGATATATGATGGAAAAAGAAGAATGACTGTTAGATGGGAAGATGGAGGAAGGAGTTGAGGACAGATGGAGGAAAAGCGCAGATATAGTGACAACATAATAATCATCAATTATGCAAGTGTGTGTGTGTGTGTGTGTGTGTGTGTGTGTGTGTGTGTGTCAGTCAAAGTGAAAGAGTCTGCTGAATGTTGCTCTGTTCATACTGATGGAGTCATACAACACACAAATGCTAAGCCACCTGTTAGCCTCACAAGGCATTGGGGGATTGAAACAGAAGCTCAATCTGTGTCTTGAGCAAAATGCCAAAATCTTTGTGAAATTCACATATATTTCACTTTGGCCGATTCTAGGCTAATCTTGGTTCCAGAACTTTTCCTCTGTATTTCTTTGTGAATTCCATTCTGGCCTTCTGATTCTTATTACTAATGAAAAGCAATTTGAATTAAAATGTAATAAATTAACTAGGTTAAAAAAGTAAAAAAAAAAATAATAATAATAAATAAATAAATAAACTTGCCTATTTTTCCAACCCTGCTTTCAGTTCACAAATCCCAAAAATATTCAATTCACTAATCTCAGACATTGAAAACTGAGAGTCAACTGCAAATCTTTTCTATTTACAGAGTCTATTCCACACACTGAAAAGGATTCACCTTATGCATACACACAGCAAGCAAAATGAATTTAGCATCAGAGAGTTTCAGTGAGCGAAAAAGGCACCTGATATTTATTTTATCTTTATTTTTAATTTGTCTGTTTGAAATTTGAACAAATCATGGCTTGAAATACAGACACTCAGCTGGAAAAAGTGCGGTAAGTGATTAAAAGAGTGATAACAGTAAACGATATAGGCTACATACTGTTAATATTCAGTACCATTCATATAGTTATACTGAATGAGTATAACCATTCATTTGGTTGACATGAGCACCTAATATAATTATTAAGCAATATTTAAGATATGTAAGATAATATTTAATATCTTACTAATATTATAATATTTAAGATAATATTCCCATGCTGTTACAGATTATCTGATAAATAACACTAATGTTGTAATTAGTGAACAGCTGTTTAATTAAGCCTAGTTAAGAATTTATTTATAATTTATTTATATATATATATATATATATATATATATATGTTTATGCGTTTATGGTGTTTACTTCTCTGTAGGAAAGAGCGACCGTACCCAGAAGACATTAAGCAGATGTCTTCTGTGTTTAACTTTTCTTTAATTAAACTGAACATTCCTTTCCCTTTTCCCTTATATTGGCTTTTTGCCAAGGATGCTATAGCATACTGGTTGAAACTAGTTTTACACCCATTAAAAGGGGCACCCTGCAAAACAAGTGTATGCAAAACCTCACGTCTCTCTAGCTAAGCCCGTAGACCGGGACTGGAAAGACGTGGGGAAGTGGGATCGAGATTGCAGCCTCAAAACACAGGGGTGGCTATCCACTGAGGACCCCTCAGTTTTTCACAATGCAAAACTAGGTAGCATTAGGCCGGTGTTTCAATCCCTATTAAAAGCAGGCATAATTGTCCCTTGCCCGGACTCACCGATGCATAAGCCCATTTTTCCTGTAAAAAGATCAGAAAACCCCCACAGCCCAATGAATCCAGTGTGAAAATTACACAGTGGCATTGTTGCAACACCTCGCTAAAGGGGGCCACAAGGCTAGCCTAGCAAAATTGCAGTTTGTGACACAAGAAGTACATTTCCTGGGACATGACATTACTGGAGAGGGTACGAGACTCTCCGTGGACAGGGTCTTAGGAATCCAGAAAATTCCCAAACCAACTACAAAAAGCAGGTTCTAGTTCATATTGCAGAACTTTATTCCAAATTATTCAGCAATGGAGCCGCCCCTGTGTGACAGCACACGCATGAGAGCTTTCAGCCTTCTCACGAGCAAGTTGGACAGCTGAAGCTGATCAAACTTTCACAGAACTATAGAAAGCATTGTAAACTACTCCAACTCTAGGCTTACCTGACCCAATGAAGCCATTCATATAAACTGTTGATGAAAAGAATGGCTGTATGACCTCTGTTCTGTTGCAGAAGCACAGAGAAACTGAGATCAGTAGCCTATTTTTCAGGTAAATTGGATCCCATTGCAGCTGGCCTTCCTCTCTGTTTGAGAGTGGTAGCAGCAGTAGAAAAGGCACTGGTGGCCACACGAGACATTGTAGGCTATTCTGATCTTACACTTGTGGTTCCTCATGTTGTCTCCTTGCTTCTGCTGGAACAAAGAACATCTCATTTATCGATGCAAAGGTGGTTGAAATACAATACAGCATTGTTGGACATGCCTAATATTACAGTGAAATGCAGTACAGTACTTAACCATGCTACTGTGCTTCCGACAGAACAGGATGGTGAACCCCATGACTGCATTGCACTGACTAATCAATTGTGTTCCCCCATAGTTGATGTACAGGACGAGCCCCTACACAACACTGATCTAGTGCTCTTTGTGGATAGATCATCGTCTAAGGACCCAGACAGGGGTAAGAACAGAGTAGGATATATCATGGTATCAGACCACAAGGTGCTAAAAGCCAAAGGCCTCCCATCTCTATTGTCAGCACAAGCCGCAGAGCATTGTTCCCTAATTGAAGCATGTAAACTAGCTGCTATTCAGTCTACCACCATTTTTACGGACAGCAGGTATGCCTTTGGGTTAGTACACGATTTTGGGACTATATGGAAACACCGAAATTTCCTAACTAGTTCTGGAACTTATATTGCACACCATCAACTCATGTCCAAACTCCTACACTCCTAGTATTCAACTAAAATCTAAAGAGGTCCAATTAGAGAAAATTTCTTGAAGTAATGGTTCAGATCATGTTGTCTAACTATTTAGTATCATTTATATTTTATTAGCCTAGTAGTTATATCAGCATCTGCATGTAATCAATACCAGACTTTCAAATGAAATGAGTTCAGTACAATTCAAAACCTTTTTGCCAAATTTTTGTCACATAACACAGAACTGAACATGTATTTATGACTGCAGATATGTATAATGCTCTGTCACAGTATATAATGTTCTTAAATTTACTAAATAAAAGTAGGGCTGCATTTCAAAATAAGACATAATAAATAAAATGTGAAAATTGTGCACGTTTAAATAAAGTACTTAACTTCAGAAAAATAAAATAAATAGAGAAAAAGCTTGAATTTTCCCTTTTCTGTTTCACATCTTGACTCAACAGTCTCAACCAATTTTGCAGATAATAAATCTCAACACATCTTAAGTTTTAAATGCTCACTTTCTTCCCCTCCTATATTCATTGCCCCACTTTGTCTACTTTCCTTTTTTTGGAAAGCGCCATTTGTTCATTATTTTTCTGTCCCTTACTCCATCTCATCCGTATTTTCTTTTTCCAGCGCAGTCATCTGTATCTCTCACTTTCTTCAGCTTATATTTCCCTTTGTTTTTTCTACATGTATCACTATCTTTCTTTTTCTTTCTACCATCTCTCTTTCTTGCCTCTAACTCTCTCATCTGTGTGCGTTGTAAAGTAAAGAAAAGCAATGATCACCACCTAGAATCCATTGGCTTAGTGGAATCACGTGAAATGGCTTAACGTGCATACAATTGGTCTGTGCATTTCCTCATCCACTACTAAAACATTACCATAAAGACTGCAAAAGCTGCGCCGGCTAAAATAGAAGCACCCCGTCAGGTTTTAAATCATAACCTTCTGTTTTGGCTGTAAGTCTGGTTCCGTATGAGACAGTTTCTGGGTCTGGACCCGGACCGCGGTCTGCCTGTTAGTGACCTCTGTCCTAGACGCTATCCAGCTCCCTTCAGCCATTGCTGTATATAAGTGCTCTGCACACACTAACAAACCCGATCTCATCTCTCTTGGAAACGCCAGAGCAGATGCAGCAGCCAGACAAGCAGCACGGGGCGAAATATCATTTGAACCATGTTGTGTCCAAACTAACATCACTCCTTCCTTACTGGTTTCTGAGCTCCAGACACGGGCCAAGGCAGAGGAAAAGGCCCTCTGACGAAAAGCAGGTTGCACATTGAAACAGGGAGTATAGACATGTCCAAAAGGTCTACCTTGTTTACCCAAATACATGTTTCCCTATTATGCTAAGTTGACACATGGGAAAGCACATGTGTCAAAAGGGGGAATGACAGCAGAAGTTAGCAAATGCTGGATTACAAAGGGCTTCTCTAATTACTCTCAAAATCTCTGTAAACAGTGTCTCACATGTGCGAAATAGAATGTAGGCCAGAGCATACACACAGATCAGGCACTGTATTGGAATACATTTTTAAAGTAACCCTCTCAACCCTGTCCATGAATCTTGGCAAAGTCATAAAGACACAAAGAGGGATAAATAGGCAAATTAATCACAATGTAACACAAAACAGCTCAACACAATCAGGTGATGCACATATGATATACATGACCAGGAAGCAAACCACTAAGGAATACAGTTGCCATGAAGGGGTATACTTGGTCTGCAACAATGTTTAGGTAGGTGTTGTTTGTCAAAATAACATCCACATGAACATCAGGACCAAAGGTTTCCCACCAGAACACTGCTCAGAGTATCTGCTTACCATCTTCCCATAAGTGCATCCTGGGGCCATCTCTTTCCCAGATAAAAGTGATGCACATGCACCCGGTCATCCACATGATGTAAAAGAAAATGTGATTTATCAGACCAAACCACCTTCTTCTTTTGCTCCCTGGCCCAATTCTGATGCTCACATTCCCATTGTATTTGCTTTCATTGGTGGATAGGGGTCAGTATAGGCACTGTGATCAGTCTGCAGCTACATAGCCCCATAAACAGCAAGCTGTGATGCACTGTGTGTTCTGACACCATTCTATCATAGCCACAATTAATTTTTTCAGCAGTTTGTTCTACAGTATCTCCTCTGTGGAATCAGACCAGATGGACTAGCTTTTTCTCATTACGTACATCAATGAACTTGATCAGTGACCACCAATGAAGCACCATCAGTACATTCGAATATCAGCCATAATGTTTAATCAGATTTGCCGTCTCATTTTATATCACAAATCAGTGAACAAGTCAGTTCTGCAGAGCAGTTCACCATCACTCTCTGTTTTTTTTTAAGTAGGCATCAGTTATCAAGCCTTGGCAGACAGTTTTAAACTACAATCTATATATAAAAGGGATTTTTTAGTTTTATCCTGATGGCAGGTCTGATGCCAGGTGGATGTTCACAGTTGTGTATAAATGAGTATATGGCCATGACAGTGATGCTGGTGTGTTTTTGAGAAGCTACTTTGGGTCACAGCTTATTCAGGGCAAGCTGTGACTGATACAATCAAGGAAACTTTGCAAAGACACAAAAACACTAAGAGGGTAGTGAGGTCCTGAGCCCCCATGTGTTTGTAGTAGGTGAAGTCTTCCCACTGAAGGTGAATTTGATGTGATTGTGCTCAGGTCAGTGTGCAGCCTTGTCTGTCATTATTAATCTTAATTTAATTTGGCTTGTTAAAAATCTCATTGCTTTGCATATACTTGTAACAGGGAACAGTCTCACTGAGTCTTTGGAATGACAATGAAGCGTTCTATTAACAAGCATCAAGACATCACAATGGCCTGTGTGTCTCTGCACAATTTCCTTCACTGGTACCTTCACTACTTTGTCACTTACCAAGTTGAGTCAGAAATGACAAGGTACATCTCCAGCAACCAAGTGGGCTGGATGTCCTCCATAGACATCCAGAGAATAGAAAAAAATGTTTGAGGGAAACTATCCTCATTGAAATTCCTCCCTGCTGGTGCACAGGCGAGAAATTTTTTAAAAGATTATTTTCTGATATATGCTGGGAAGGTGGCTTTTCAGGATACTGTCATCCAGTGAAAAACACTGCTTTAGAATTGTAATAACTTTGTAACAATAATGTATATTACTTCATACCAGTAATGTCTTTTTTTATTTTAATGTTAACAACTAAACAAAAGTGTAGGAACTCTGAATGTAAGGCATTCTCTAATTAAAAAAGCATATCACAATACATTCTATTAGTAGAGTGTGTTTGTAAGCTTATTAAAAGAGCAAATTTATTTTTAAAAATGTAAAAAATAGAATTTAAAACATAACAATAATATATAAATTATAAAGATAATAGAGACAAACAAAAATGTTACATTGTTGCTACACTGTTGGTGTTATGCACACAGCAGTTGGAATACACATTATTACTAACATCAACAACAACAAAAACAACAAATTTAGCTGCAAGCAGCAATTTCGGTCCCTTGCATCTATCCCAATATAACCAGATTAATTAATGTGTCTTTAGACACTATAGACATCATTGTCATTCTAAATAAAACTACATGAAAAGGAGTACTTTTTTATGTAAACCTCTTTATGCTCATTGGCTGACACATATTTACACAACACTATCTGCAATAGTACCACAACCCCTTTTGTGTGCGGTATAAATATGAATCTGTTTTTTTATTTCCATTTAAGATGGTAAATTGCATGGTATAGCTCATTTTCAGACTTTGCCTTTACTTTGCATACATATGCTAAAATGTCAAGAATTTTAAACATTGGAAGTATGATTTTTTGTGTATCAACTACAAGGACATAGGCATGCAAGACAAAATTCTCAAATTCTGAAAATTTTGTGCAGTTTATCCTTCATGAGTGAGTGTGTAATGAACTACCATACCCCAGCAATCAGTCAAAAATAATGCCACAATCAGGTGAGGGTTTTTGTATATTAAACATAACATTTTCTTTGCATACATGCTAGCCTAAAATCATAGGCTTAAATGCATAGTGAAATGCACTGGCAGAGCAAAATCTATGACTGGAAGACTACGAATTTCCCTGTGCCACATCCAGTAGTTCCATATAGGGATATCACCAAATTAACACACCACCACAATTAACAAAGGTAGCAAAACATGATGTCTGCTTATTTAAAAGGCCATTCAGAGCTCCTTTATTACTGAACATGTGAAATACCTCTTAACATGGATAATTTTGCAACACTGAGACTTGAAATTACTCATCATACTGGTGAAACATCCCAAAAATCTGTTGAGAAGTTCCCAAATTAATTATTTCCCCATGGCTACACTGTTCAATATATCAAATGTCCCTTCACAATTTTATGATCAGGACACTCATGACTTCATTTACACCAAACCTGAAATGAATCTGATAAATCCTTTGGGAGCACTTTTGCTGAGATGAGTGAAAGCTACTCTTTCTGATGTTGGCACTATCCCAGAGGGTCACTCTAGGCATGTGGATAACTATATAACAGTTCCACGATCGCACTGGCTAGGTCAGCTGCTGTGACAACTGCTCCCATCACACTTTTTTAGGCTATTTGTAGTTATTTAGCTGGTTACTTTAGTTATCCACTATGGAAACAAAAATTAGATACAGTAGAAGTACCCTTATTTCTATTGGTCAACAATGTTCTCATATACCAACATTTTTAACTCCTGACATGTTTTTAACAGAACAATGACCCAAAACACTGGAGAAAGTCCACAACAGAATGGCTTCAGAAAAACAAAATCCAACTTTTGTAGTTGCCAAGTCAGAGCCCAGACCTCAACCCAATAGAGATGCTATGGAATGACTTGAAGAGAGCCATACACATGAGACATCCAAAGAAAATGACAGAACTAAAGCAGTTTTGCCAGGAAGAATGGGCTAAAATTCCTCCTGAACGATGTGCAGATCTGATACACAGCTATAAGAAGCACCTGGTTGAGGTTATTGCTGCCAAGGGGAGGTCAACCAGGTATTAATTCCAAGGGTTCACTTACTTTTTCCATTAGCACTATGAGTTTTTTTTATGTTTTTTCTCAATAAAGACATGAATGATCAGAATTTTTTTGTGTTATTATTTCAGGCACATTATATTTGATATAAGATCAGATCACATATTATGACAAATTAATGCAGAAAACCACAACTTACAAATGATTCACATACTTATTCTTGCCACTGTATAAGGAAGTGCATCAACGATGTTGTTCCAAAAGTTATTGTCTGCACCTATCCAAAGCAGAAACCTAGGGGTAATGGTGAGATCCGTGCTACACCCAAAGCCTTCTGCCTTCAACTCAGGCAACCCTGACACCTACAAAGCAGCCAGATATGACCTCCAGAAGTCCATCAAAAATGCCAAGAGGGACTACAAGGACAAGGTGGAATCCTCCTACCACAGCTTTGAACTTAAACGCATGTGGAGTGGCTTACGATCCAGGCCATGCTCCCAGCTCGTGCAGTTGTTCACCAATATCTTACCAAAATCTTCATCAACCTCTCCTTGAGACAATCTGTGGTCCCCACCTCCCTCCCACCCCCCTACATACTGACATAATTAATCATGAAGTGCTTAAACATATGGTCAAATCTCACATCTGATCCTTTTTTCCCGACACCTGACCCCTTAGACCCTCTTTAGTTCACTTACAGATCAAACAGGGCCACAGAGGACGCCATTGGCGACACACACTGCCCTCACCCACCCACTAAAAGTGAATACATGCTCTTCATTGATTGCAGCTCAGCATTCAACACCATCATCCCTTCAAAACTCATCTCTAAGCTTGATGATCTCAGACTGGTGACATCCATGTGCAGATGGATCTTCAATTTTCTGACAGGCAGGCCCCAGGTGGTAAGAATTGATAGCCAAACTACCTCCTCTCTGATCCTAAACATGGGCGCACCACAGGGATGTGTGCTCAGTCCCCTATTGTACTCCTTGTTCACTCACAACTATACTGATAAATACAACTCTAACATCATCGTTAAGTTTGCTGATGACACAACTATCATGGGTCTCAATACAGACAATGATGAGACAGAATATAGAGAGGAAGTGAAGGGATTGACGAGCTGGTTCCAGGACAACAACCTTCTTATCAATGTCAGTTAAACAAGGAGATGATAGTGGACTACAAGAGACAGCAAGGGGACACACACTGTCTATATCAGCGATGCTGAGTTCAAAAGGGTCAGTGACTTCAAGTTCCTCAGAGTGAAAATGTTGTAGGACCTCTCCTGGACAATACGCACCGACACTGTTGTCAGAAAAGCTGACCAGTAGCTCTACTTCCTGAGGAGGATGAAGAAGTTTGGCATGAAGGACATCATCAACATCATCTCTAACTTCTACAGGTGCACAATCAAGAGCTTACTGATGTGCTGCATTACAGAATGGTATGGAAGCTCCTCTGCCTACAGTTGGAAATCACTACAGAGAGTAGTGGAGGCAGCACAGCACATCACTGGCAAGAGCCTCTCTGCCATTCAGGACATCTACCTCCAAAAGGGCATGGCTGCATGGACTACAAGACTTAAGAGCAGGTGTTATTATCAGGCCATCAGACTCCTTAAATCCAGCACATAAAAATCCCACAGTGTACTGGTTACCAACATACCACAATTCTCTGGTTTCTCTGTCAAGTAGTACTTAACTTGCAATGTCAAGTAATACTTAACTTGTCACTTTTCCCCAAAGTAAAATTATTGATACTTACACACGTCATTTTCTCTAATGTGCGATATTGGTGTTTGCACTACCTCCCTTATTTATGACTTCTTAATTCCCCCATTAAGATATTAAGTCCTTAATTCCAACCTGCCATTCAGAATTACATCATGGTAACAAATTTCCATCATTTAGAACCTTCGCATATTTCACTTATCCTACTTGATTCCTAACCAATTTTTGTTAATTAATCAGGTCTAATTGCTTAACTCCAACATACCCTTCAAATCTAACAGCAGCCCATAATTTGCCCTCAATCTCTCCATCCTCATTTTCTGAACCTTCTACTTCATTCCTTCCCCCTTTTTTTTCATGATTAGTTTTGATTATTTCCGAGTTACTATCTCCCTTTCCTTCATCCTCTCCCTCAAGCTCTTCTATATCGCTAACAGTACTAGTGTCCCATTCCAAAAATCCTTTGTTATTACCACTCATTCCTTCAGTATTGCCTAATATTCTATTTCAGAGGTGGGGAATACCTCACAAAAGTGCTACATACAGGACCTATACAGGCTGTTGGTCAGAACTCCTACAAAATTCTCCCTTCTCTGTTGCTTCGATAGTCAACTAATATTCTTTTTAATCACTGATTTGCTGCCACTCCTCAGGCTACTCCTAACAATGCCCCAAAGCCAGCTGATTGACAGCTTGGCCTTTAAAAGGAAAAGAAAATGCAACAGGGAATAGCAAAAGCAATAAATAAAAGCAGACATTTTCTTATTCTTTTATTTTTATTTATTTTTGTATTCTTTTATTTTTGCATTTATTTTATTCTTTTATAGATTTGTTATTTTTATGGCATTCTTATCACTGCATAGGATAGGATCATGTGACTGCATCTGCAACTAAATAAAAAAAACTAATGTTTCTCAGTTTGTATACTTATGCACTATTCTATACCATTATTAACAAAAACACTAATCAGTTTTATTACTAACATTTGAATTTAAAAACCTCTCATGTAGCCTTAAAATCTACCAAAAGGCCTGTTTTTAGTACCAGTCTTCTGGATCTTTTTGACTGATAAATTCTAGATTAATAAATTCTTTTAAATATATTGTTTGTAATCCTTCAGAAGTACCTCAGATACATGAGCCATTTTTTTAACAATACAACTTGCAATGATGCAGCTTCTTCCCATGTGTCACGTCATTGGGGCTTGGCTGGACACATGCGCAGGTTAGGAGACGGCATTGTAAAATCAATTTGTTTATTGAACACGGAATGGTAGAGGTACATAAACAGCAGGCAATAGAGTAATCCAAATAAACAGAGCAAGGGTTGAGCGATGAACAAACAGAACAAACTTGGCTAGGCAAAAGACAATATCCGAAGAAACAAAGGCTTGGCAATAGTAAATGCGGAAGCTAGACTAATGCTTTGCAAAGTCATAGTGATTCTGAGAGTCTTTATATACACAGCATGAGTGCGAGAAGATTGGATGCACCTTCATCCAATCATCGGCCATATGACAAAGAGCCCGGGAGTGTGCTGACCATCTTGGCTGGTTCATTCTGGGAACAGTAGTCCATGGTTGTAGTTTGCACCATAATGCGGAAGTGTGTGCTTGCATGCTATATGCGGCGGAGATATTGGAGAGCATGCTACGCACGGCCGAGTTCACTAAGCCCGCAGTGTGTGCAATGAGGGGCAGATCATGACACCATGCATGTGTGCAAGTTCATGCAGCACGCAAAGGCCCAAAACATATTCTATATAGCTATACAAATGCATATGCTTCAAGTTATTCAAAGTAGATTTAGTTACCACATTCAACTCGGAGAACCTAAACTTAATGTTTTAACTCCTGACTCGACTACTGACATGTGCCTCAAACCCATCTCTGTCCTCACATCTCTCAGAACCAGAAGATCTC
>JAQQZX010084487.1:0-11705 GCA_030068355.1 Notoglanidium maculatum | reverse complement strand
GCACATAAATTATTGCAAGTAATTAAGTAATTTAGCACCAATTTAGAGAACAACAAATGATATTGCACATAATAATGCTTTATCACTGGTAAGAACATTGCCCAATATTGCACATAATAGACTATTGCACATCATCGCAAAACTAATGCACAGTCTTCCACCCTGATAGTTTAACCCGTAATGATATACATATACAGCAAAAAACAGCAGACTATTGCACGGATTATTGTGTGGGCGTGTGACTAAGGAAGGAGTTATAAAGTCTAATAGCGTTGGGAAGGAAGGATTTTCTGTGTCGTTCAGTGGAGCACTTTAAGCTGATAAATCTATGGCTGAAAGTACTTCTCAATTCGTCCACCACACTGTAGAGTGGGTGACCTACATTGTCCATAATGGACTGTAGTCTGGACAATGTCCTTCTTTCAGCCACAGTTTCCATGTTGTTCAGTTCCTCACCCACCACAAAACCAGCTTTTCTGATCAGATTGTTAAGTCTCTTCATATCTGCCACTTTCATGCTACCACCCCAACAAACCACAGCATAGAAAATGGCACTGGCCACTACAGACTCATAGAACATTCACAACATAGTGTTGCAGACTCTGAATGATCAGAATCTATGTAGGAAGTACAACCTACTTTGACCCCTCTTGTACTTGACCAAAGAGTTCTTAGACCAGTCCAGCTTATTATCAATGTACACACCCAGATATTTGTAATCCTGAACCATCTCCACATCCACCCCTCTAATAGACAGAGGAGTGACAGGAGATCATGATCTTCGCAAATCCACCACCAGTTTTTTGATCTTTTGAATATTGAGCTTCAACTGATTCAGCTCACACTAGTCCACAAAACTGTCCACAACCATCCTGTATTCCAAGTCGTCCCCACCCTTGATACATCCGACTATTGCTGAGTCATCTGAGAATTTCTGCATATAGCAGCCCTCCATGTTGGATTGAAAGTCAAATGTATACAGGGTGAAAAGGAATGGTGACAGAACAGTTCCCTGAGGTGCTCCAGTGCTACACAGCACCGTATCAGACTTACATCCCTGTAATCGTATGTACTGTGGCCTATCAGACAGGTAATCCAAAATCCATGCAACTAGGGGAGCATGAACCTGCATAGCAGACAGTTTGCTCCCCAGCCGGGCTGGATGAATGGTGTTAAAGGCACTGGAGAAATCGAAGAAAGTACTCCTCAGGGATGCATTTGGCTTGTCAAGATGGCTGTAGGCATGGTGTAGCAGGTAGATGATGGTATCATCCACTCCAATCTTGGCCTGGTAGGTGAACTGGAGGGAATCTTGTATTGGCCTCACCAGAGGGCGGAGAGTGTTCAAGACCAGCCTCTCAAAGACCTTCATGCCGTGTGAGGTGAGTGCTACTGGCCTATAGTCCGATGGGGCACTAGGTCACGCCTTCTTTGGTACCAGAACCAGACACGATGTTTTCCACAGCATGGGAACTTTCTTGGTCCTGAGGCTCAAATTGAAGATCCTCAACAGCACTCCACATAGCTGAGCGGCACACAGCTTGAGTGCATATGTGCTTAAGCCATCTGGGCCCAGCGCCTTAGCAGGATGGAGTCTGTTGTTCTCTCCTCACTTGCTCCTCAGTGATGGTGATAGATGGTCTATAAGTGTCAGAGTCAACAGGTTCACTAGGTGCAATGAGGGCTGTGCTGGAGCTGGAGAAGCTTGAAAGAGGATTATTGTCAAACCTATTAAAGAACAGATTAAACTGATTGGCCCTCTCCACATCATCATCATCAGTCCCAAGGCTACTGGTCTTAAAGCCAGTGACGTTCTTCATGCCCCTCCACACATACCTGATGTTGTTCTGTTGCAGCTCTTGTTACAGCTTTTCCCTGTATCTGTCCTTTCCCTCCTTTAACCTCACAGACAAGCGCCTCTGTACTTCCTTGGCTGTCTCCTTGTCACCTGACCTGAATGCTTTCTTCTTCTCATTCAGGAGGGCTTTGATGTCTTTAGTAACCCATGGCTTGTTGTTGGGAAAGCAGCGTATGGATTTCACTGGTACCGTGCTATCCACACAGAAGTTGATGTACTCGGTCCGTGAGGTTATCAATGTCCTCTCCATGTGGCTCATACAGAGCTTCCCAGTCCATAGTCCCCATGCAGTCTTGCAGGGCTGTACTGGACTCTTTTGACCACTATCTTACTGTCCTAACTGGTGGCTGCCTCTTAACCAATGGTAGATAGGTGGGCTTGAAGGTACACCAAGTTGTGGTCCAATCTACCCATAGGTGGAATGGCTGTGCAGCTGTATGCCTCTTTGACATTTGCATACAGTAAGTCCAATGTTTTCTCTAGTGGGGCAGTCTACAAACTGTGAAAATGTGGGCAGTGTCCTGTTAAGAGAGGCATTATTAAAATCTCCAGATATTGGGACGAAAGTGTCCTGCTGCAGTGTCTGGAATCTATCAGTCGTGGAGTGAATGATGTCACATGCTGTCGCCATTATTATAGAGGCCATAATAATGAATTGGTGAATGTAAGATTAGCTTTGAATTCACTTGATACCAGAGTGGTGATGTGAAACTCATGAAGTGTTGTGTGCATACGTGCATATAAGTATATCGTTCTCATATAGGGCTGCAACTACCGATTATATTTATATTTTTTTGATAATTATTTTTTATTTGATTATTTTTAAGGTGTTAATTGAATAAGCTTTCCTTGATTATTTTATGAGAATATTATCAAGTGCCCATGTCAACCAAATGAGACACTCAGACTAATTCAAGGTGACTGTATGTACATTGTTTACTGCTTATCACTTTTTTTAATCACTTACCACACTTTTTGCAAATGAATGTCTGTATTTCAAGCCAAGTTTTGTTGATATTTTGAACAGACATTCAAAATAAAATAAAATAAACATCTGCTGCCTGTTTTGCTCACTGAAACTATCCAGTTCTAAGTTCATTTTGCTTGCTGTGCAGCACCCGCGAGGCAAATATTTTTCAGTGTGTGGAATCAACTCCAACTGATTTGCTGTTAATTCTTAGGTTTTAATGCCCAAGATTAGTGAATCAACTGTTTTTGGGATCAACTTGTGAACAGAAAGCAGAATGGAGATTTGAAACACAAAAAATATGTACAGTATATTGTGTATGCTAAGAATATACAATCGATTATTAGCACTACTAGGTCTGAAAATTAGGCTAGTTTAACTTTTTATTTTTTTAAGCTATCTGATTCAAATAGATTTGCTACTTGCTGCCTAACAAAGATAACAAAGCTGTTCTAGACAATTCAAGAATGAACATTATGCTTCTCCTTACATTTCCACAAACAAATTATAATATTACTCACATTAAAACACAAGCTATGTCATGAGACCAGCATGGTAGTGTACTGTAAAGAGTTTCCATGCTGTAGAGAAAGTAATACTGTTTTTCTCCACCATTTCACTCAAATGTGTTTTATGAAGTGATGTAGCACATACTCAGTGTGTTTCATAATGCAGTTCAACTAATAATTAAATTATTTGCAGTTATTTTTATAAACTTTGTTGATTAGTTGTTGCAGCCCTTATGTGTTTAATAAAGTTTTCTGATTCTGATTCTGATAGTGAAAAAAATGTGTTCACTGGCTGGATATTTCCCCATTAGTTTGTCTTTAAAGCAGAAAAGGCGAACAACATCACAGTATAGTGCAAGTTCTACCTTCCAGCTGAGAAAATGCTCTCATCATCCACATATTTAGTATTTATGTAATTAAAAGTAATGGAAAGTAATCAGTTACATTACTTTATTTCAATTACTTTTATTTTGTGGTAATTAAATTACTGAGTACATGTAATCCTGATCCAGACCATTGTATAGGCGGTGTAGGTCAATGCTAGGGGCATGATTCTCCTATGAGGTGCCTCAAATAAGGGAAAAAAAAATAAAATAAATGATTTACTAGCTTTCTTTGGATGATGGTAATGTTCATTTGTTTTTAAAATAAATACTTAATGACAGTTACCCACACCTTAAATTCATTAGGGAAAGTTGGAAAGACTATTCAGGTGTTTGGGAAATAACTTTCAACACAATTTTGAGAAATACACTTTTTAAATGTGTCTGGCTCAAGAAACCAGGCATAAATTCTTTATTGACTGTCCAGTTATCCAACATTAGCCCTGCTTATAATAGTCAATTAAAAAGCTTTTTCTAATGTAATTAATAGTTGTAAGCTATTGCATTTTCATTATTGAATAGTCAAATATGTGTCGCAAACAGCATGGGTCATATGAGAGAAGGGCTTATTCAGTACATGTTTTGTGTATGAATGCTATGTGTAATTACTCTTGCTATATATTTAATATGTGTAGATATATAGTGGATGGCCATATAGATACTAACAAGTACTGTTTTAATCACTAATCATAAAGACTGTCCTGTTGTCATGAGAACCAGGCCAGATGGGATGCATGCACAGATAAAACACTTTATTAAAACACTTCGGGCAGAGGTATAGAATCGTCAGGTAAAATCAAACACGTTAAACAGGCAAGGGTTGAAACAAACACGTTAAACAGATATGCAGAAAGCAGTCAGAACCAGGATATCAATCAGAGAATAAAGGCTTGGCAATAGACAGACTCAAAGGGAACAGAACCCATGCTTCGTAAAGTCAACACAGAAATGAGGCCTATAAAAAGAGTTCAGGGAGAGTGTGTGCATGTAATTGGAATCACCTGCTTCCAATTAGTAGTCAGGTGACTCTGAACGTGGGAAAATGTCTGCCATGTTGTCTGTAGGCTGTGGGTCTTGGGAAGTGTAGTCCATGTCAGTGTCTGTGTGTGCAATTGTCCATTTCAATGTCTGAGTGTGAATCTGTATCTGATGCCATCACTGTTGTGGATGAGTGTGGGTGCAGGTGTAGGTGCTCCCCTCTCCCCCCCAAGGAGCTCACTATGGGTGCTGATGACTTGTGTGAGTGTACATAGATGGAATGTTGGTGTGATTCTTTTGTGCTGTAGGTGACTGGGATGACATGGTTCGAGATTTTGTATGGGCCCATGTACTTGGCACTTAGCTTTCTGCAGCCAGTTCCTCCACTTAGGTTGTGGGTTGAGAGCCACATGCGGTCTCCAGGTTTTAATTGAGGACCTTCCATGCATCATCAATCCACAAACCTTTTCTGGTTCTCGGCCACTCATCGGAGATCTTGATGTGCATGCTCCCACACCCTCTCACCCTCTCGAAACCATTTGTGGACTGCAGTTGCTTCTGTGGGGTTAGCGTTCCACAGGAACAGGGGAGGTTGAACGCCCAAGATGCACTGGAACAGGATTATCTGTGTGGATGAGTGCTTTAAGGAGCTTTTGGCATATTCTGCCCGGGGAGGAAGAGTGACCAGTCACTTTGTTTCTCAGCACAGTATGTTCTCAGCAGGCAACCTATTTCTTGGTTTGCTCTCTTCACCTGGCCATTAGACTGGGGGTGATACCCAGATGTGACGCTTACAGTTACCCCCAGTTTCTCCATGAACCCGGCCCATACACTAGATGTGAACTGGGGACCGCTGCTGCTCACGATGTCCTCTGGGATGCCGAAATATTGGAACACATGATTGAACAGGAGTTTGGCCAGTTCAAATGCAGTGGGAAGGCTGGGCTGGGGAATGAGCCTTAAGGCTTTGGATAATCTATCCGTGATGACTAGGATGACTGTGTTACCTTCAGATTCAGGGAGGTACATGATAAAATCCACGGCCAGGTGGGACCAGGGGTGGTGTCGGGTGGACAGTGGCATGAGCTTGCCTGATGGTAAAGTCCTGGGCACCTGTATTTAGCATGGGTAGAAGATGATGAGATGCATGTTTGGCCACCAGTATTAGAACCAGTGTTCTCTGCGTGCCGGGGTGTCCACAGGCAGGTGTGGTGTGTGCCCATGTGATTATTCTGCTTCTGAGCTGTGGTGGAACATAGGTGCGTTCTAGTGGGCAGGAAGGAGGCACAGGGTGCCATTGTGTATGTTGAAGTTCTTTATTAAAGTCCCATTCAATGGCATTTACCCAGCATGAGGGAGGTAGGATGTTGTCATGTTGGTAAGTCAAGTTCTTTTCTGGGTGCATGCGTGATAATGAGATTGCTTTAGTGGTCTTAGAACTCGGCCGATAAGACATGATGAAAGAGAACAGGGCAAAGAACAGGGCCCATCTTGCTTGTCTGGGGTTGAGTCTTTTTGGTGTATGCAGGTACTCCAGGTTTTTGTGGTCGGTTTAGACTACAAACAGGTGTTTTACTCCTTCTAGCCAATGTCTTCATTCCTCTAGTGCCAGCTTGACTGGTAGAAGTTCTCGGTCTCCCAAATCGTAGTTCTGCTTAGCAGGTGTTAGATTTCAGGAAAAGGATGCTATTGCGTGAAGTTTCGTTTTTTCTCCGAACCGCTGAGAAAGGATGGCTTCTACTCCCATTTCAGAAGCATCCACTTCTACTGTGAATGGTTTCTCAGGGTCTGGGTGCTTTAGCATGGGTGCTGATGTGAAGGCCTGTTTGAGCTTGGAGAATGTCTCTTCTGCCAATTGATTCCAGTGAATTTTCATTGCTCCTTTCTTGAGCAGTGTTGTGAGGGAAGCTGCGATGAGGCTGAAATTCCGTATGAAATGGCGATAGAAATTTGCAAAGCTGATGAACCTCTGCAGTTCCTTTAGAGTTCTTGGGATAGGCCAGTTCTTACCAGCCGTTACCTTATTTATGTCCATTAAAAGTCCCTCTTCACTGATCATATACCCCAGAAAGGATACGGTGGAGACATGGAATTCGGATTTTTCTGCCTTTACATGTTGTTTGTTTTCACAGAGCTTAGTTAAAACCTTTTTCACATGCTGAATGTGTTCCTCTCGGGATGATGAATAGATCAGGATGTTATCTATTTATATGATCACAAACTTTCCCAGCATCTTCCATAATACATCATTGATCAGACATTGAAACACTGAAGGAGCACAAGATAGTCCATACGGCATTACATGATACTGGTAGTGGCCTGAGGTGGTGCTAAAAGCAGTTTTCCATTCATCCCCAGCACATATTCTTATTAAGTTGTAGGCACTGTGCAGATCAAGGTTTGTGAAAGTATGGGCAGACCTTAGCTGTTCTAGCACAGTGGGTACTAGTGGAAGTGGATAAGGGTATTTGATGGTGATGTTGTTTAGACCATGATAGTCAATGCAGGGCCTCAGTCACCCTCCTTTCTTCTCCATGAAGAAGAATCCTGCAGAAGCTGGGGATGTGGAAGGAATGATGTATTTTTGTTGGAGAGGCTCCTGTACATACTCCTCCATGGCTTTTTGTTCTTTAATGGAGAGTGGATAGATGCGACTGCATGGAGGTGTGGTACCTGGTAGCAGTTCAATGGCACAATCATACGGATGGTGTGGAGGGAGGGCACTGGCTTATTAGTATTTAGTAGTCAGGTGACTAAGCGAGGGAAAATGTCCGCCATGTTGTCTGTAGGCTGTGGGTCTTGGGAAATGTAGTCCATGTCAGTGTCTGTGTGTTCGTGTGTGCAATTGTCCATTTCAATATCTGAGTGTGAATCTGTATCTGATGCCATGTCCGTATCACTGTTGTGGATGAGTGTGGGTGCAGGTGTAGGTGCTGGAGCAGGTGCGGGTGTGACACCTGTGCTCATTCCGGGACTCTTTTCCCCATCATGCTCATACTGAACACTCTTTAATACACTTTTACTTCATAGTATACACATCAAAATTATAATTCCACTATCCGGTGTCACCCAAAAGAGAATGGGCTCCCCTTAGAAACCAGAATGAGTCTGGTTTCTAACTTGTGTTGTCTTCTTTGCTCACTCATCAGGTATCTATGTACCCCATGAAGCTGCTTTGTGACAATTTCTATATTTACCATAGCCATATAAATTATCAAATTGAACTGAATTTAAATGAATTTAATTGAATAAGAATTTCAATCTAAGCAAATGTGCTTTTTTCCTTGTCATAATACAGTCTGGCAGGCCATAGCTAGCACTTTTTAAAAGTAAATATATTGTTTATCTTCTATGAGAAGGCATATTCATGAAATGAAGAAAAATTTGTAGCTATCCGACAAAACAATGGCTATTCTATAAATGCATCTCAGCATGCCATTGTTGCTAGCTCTGTGCAATTCATTTCTCACACAGGCTGCAGAACATAACTACAACACATTAGGCAGAAGCAAGTGGATGTAAATAAGAAGGGTTGTTTTATTAAAGCTTTTTCATTGTACAATGTAACTCAAAGCCAGCACAGTGGGTAGTACTGTCACCTTAACACTCCAGGGTCACTAGTTTGATCCTGAGATCAGGTTGTATCTATGTGGAGTTTTTCATGTTCTCCTCATATGATCATAGGTCAGTATGACCATTAGCTTCACATAAGCTCTCACAAATCAAATTATTGAAGGTATAGCAGTATTAGGGAAAGAACAACAAATATAAAAAAAATCTCTGAGGTTGAAGATGAAACAGGGACTGTCCCTTATCATATGTATTATGGAAATGTTTGTCTTTAACTGTATGTGTAGGCATGTATGCTAGATTTGCTAAACTACTCACAGTGACCTAGTGTTATTAGGAACAAAATAGCTCATCAACTGCTTTCACATACATATCCTACAGTATATCTTGCTCACATTCTCTCTAGTTTCACTTTGCTATTTTTCCCCTCTTTTGACTTCCCAGTACACTGTAGCTATCCTCTTGGGTTCCAGTGGCAGGCCCAATTGTTGCAGAGTGACAAGTGGAATTTTTAACTTTGTAGCAGAGACAAATCAGGTGGCAGTTTTATACCCCCCCACCACAATCTTTTTCCTCCCCATCTACTGCTCTCTCACTCGTTCTCTTCCTGCCTTGACATGTTCAGCTGCAGCTGCCTGTTCACCTGACACTGACTCACTCTTTCACTTTTCTTAATCTTTCACCAACCCCCCCCCCCCCTCTCTCTCTCTCTCTCTCATCCTTCTTTTTCTAATTGGAAGGAGAAACTTTTTCACAGTCTGTCCTGCCTTCTGGAAGTGAGAACAGGGAAGAAGATTGAAGCATAAACTGTAACTACTAAGATTTTAGGCCTGTATCAGTAGATCAAAAACAAGGTGGAAAGCAAGTTATCAGATAATTAATAGCTGAAAAAGGAGGAGGGCAGGTGTCCCCCAGAAAATAGTTGTAAATTTTAATACTCATTTTATTCTAATGGCCAATATAAGGTGGTGTTAGAAAACAGCTCAGGAGAAGTGCAGTACACATTCTTCCTGAATATTTATCCAGGGAGAATCTAAGAATCACATTCCTGCAAGATTCACACAATCTTATAAGAAAACCTGTTGAAACTGGGGTGGAAGTTTACCTTTCAACAGGACACCGATCTGCTGCCAAACTACACTGGAGTGGTTCAGAATGCCCAGTCAAATCCCAGACCTCAGTCTGGTTGAGAATCTGTTGCAAGAAAATGGCTGTTCACCAATGGTCTCCCTCCAATCTGACAGAGCTTAGGCAGTTTTGCCAAGTAGAAAATGTAAGAAAAATGTTTGTTTAATTAAACTTTGCATGACAATAAACATTTTGCAACTTGACATACTAAACATACTGTAGGTGAGTAATTATGTAAGGCACGGTAAAAAGAATAATTAAAAAATACAATTTTACACAATCAGGCATAACAGAAAACACCCACGATCTTAACATGGTGTGTGTATTGTTGATTGTTTCACTGCTGCATATTTATTTAAAATAAGTCCTGTTTGTTTAATTAGTCATGCATCAATGGTTGGTGAAGCCTTTCAGCTTTTGCGACAGCAACTAGAGAGTAATAATCCTGAGGAATTTACTGCTGCTTGCATACTACTATTGCTTTGCCTGAGCTGTTGAACCTTATAATGTCATGGATTACACAACAACATGGCATAATCAAACACTAGAACTGTTAGATTTCTAACATTGTACATTACTTGTTTAGAGAGTATGTAAATATGCCACATACAAATTATCCACACAATCTCAAAAGGCACTCTGGGTTCTGTTTTGGCTTTGTATATGTCCTATTGTGCACAGTATGTGCATTGCACAGTTATTTGATTGCAATAAAGTATTTGCTTATCTTCCAGCTTAACATCCCTCTGAATTCATGCATTGACTGATAAAACAAACAAACAAGCAAACAAACCATCCATCCATCCATCCACCCACCCATTATCTATAATGCTTATCCGTCAGGGTCACAGGGAATCTGGAGACAAACCAGCAAATAAACAAACAAACAAATTCAAACAGTCCCCACTTCACAAATGTCCAACCCATGAAATGGTTAGTCTTTGACAATAGTTCAATTTTTTTTTTAGATTTTTTAGACTGAATAATACTGGCATGACCGTGTCATGCTCACGTTTCTTCTTTCTCCATAGCTCTCATTTTTAGATAAAAGTGTTAATCAGGAGGTGGATAGGAAAACAGCAAGAAATTTCACATTGCTTACTTTTTAGAGTCATGTTCTGATGTAGATTTGCATCATCAGCGACTGCATGGAAATTCAAAATGTTCTGCCATTCAAATAAAATTGGCCACTGCCTTTATTTTCTCTGATTCAGAGAAAACTGAAAAAATTCTCAAGTGGTGGTTAAGAGTCTCTGAAAAACCTCCAGATGACTTTCACAGGCCATGCATATTTCACTTTATTAAGCAGAAATTTGAAATCCATCACTGCAGCTTGCTCTCTCATACACAAATACTTTGTAGTTGGAGGTTCTTTTATTTTAAATAACCATTTTGTAATTTAATGGTATTACCATTATGCAATAGCTTTTTTTGTTTGTTTGTTTTTTGTTTTTTTTTTAGATTATATCAGTGTGGAAATGTAGACCAGGCTCCTTAGAAACATTGTTCTATCTGTGCTTTATGATCTGAAAAGATGAACAGCTGTAACACGTGCTCAGGTAGATTATGCAACCTTCTAGTTCATGACCTCTCACAATATCATTTCAGTAATCAATCTATCCTCTCCTTTCCTTCCTCTCTTTTCCAGCACTTGGTGGATTTAGAGGAAGAGCTTGTCTAAGTAAGCTAATGCAGCCATAATTGATTGAGGAATTGATTTTCTGTTGTTCCACTGGGTGAGAATAATTTATTTACAAATGGCATATAATAACACCTCTGTGTGTTTAGGTTGTGTGCGGACAAAGCATAGCTGTTTTGTCTTTTTCAAGGCAAACATTCAAGTCAAAGAATTTTTGCTTGAGATTCATGTGACAACAATCCATATTGTTTATGAAATTGACTTGTCATTGACCTCTATTAACACCTCTTATTGTTTAATTAGGTATTTACATGTATGCTTCTATAGTATAATTACATGATGCTGCTAATAGCATTGACTAAACCTGCGAGCTAACAGTATGTGTTATATACATATGTGTATATGTATATACACATATATGTGTTATGTACTATATCCGACTCCGGCGGACTACGCAGCGCGAGTTCAGAAATTGCTGCGTCTTTGTTTTCACAGAAACATGGCTCAGCGACAGAGTCCCAAATGCAGCTATTCAACTAGCCGGGCTAACCGCGTTTCGTGCCGACAGGAAAGCTGATCTTTGCGGTAAGACTCGTGGTGGGGGCTTGTGTGTTTACATTAACATGGAATGGTGCAAGAACTCTGTGCTAATATCCAGCTACTGCTCACCGCT
>JAQQZX010084466.1:0-11706 GCA_030068355.1 Notoglanidium maculatum | reverse complement strand
CTCAGAGTTCCTACGTGATGCAGTAAAACCAAAACTATATTTGTACATACCCAGTAGGTACCTGTCACAATCAGCAAGAACTTCTCAGGAAGCAAGACTTTTCAAAAACACTGTCGTGAAGTAATTGGTAAGAATTCATTTACGCTATTTCATACTGTTGTGTTGTAGGTTACATGTGTGTATGACGATGCTTCAAAAAAAAGTCTGTTTCATGAGCAGAGAGTTAGATTAAAGTGACCGTGATTGCTGAACCTCCATCCGCGGTTATTTTCTTGAATTAAAATAACGTAATTGGGCACAGTATAGTTCATTGACTATCTAGTTAATCAATTTCCCCAATTAATTTATGGATGTGATAAGGTTGCCAAAGACATTTTCCGTAAACACAGCTATAAATTGCACACCTATGTATCAATGTTTTGGACAGGTCGTCCATTTTTTTTAAAAAAAAGCTGCTTCCTTATTTGTGCTAGTCCGGCCACGGACTTGAACGCGTGACAAGTCGTAATTACGATTTCCGAACTGGAATTCCGAAGTAGGCTCTTACGACAAACACTTGAAGACTACGTAACATACTGCTAAGGAAGTGACGCTGCCTGATTGGCTACAAAAAAAAGTTAGAATTTCTGAGAGATAAAGTCGGAATTCTTCGAAACATAGTCGGGTTTCCTAGAAACGAAGTCGGAATTTAGAGAAATAAAATCGGAGTTCTGGGAAATAAAGAGGCAGTTAAGCAAACTTTTTTTAATGTAGCGGAAACGGGCTTCCATACGCATGAGGCGTAGCCGTGGATGACTTGATCGAGAATCGCTAAAGCACGGATAGCTTGAGCTTGACCGATGCTAAACGGAAGCCAAACCTATCCTAGCTACATTCGCCGCGAAGCTCCAGTGCACAGGCAGTCCTAATTATTATTACACAGTTACTTCACATAATAGTATTTGGCCTGCAATGCAGTACCCATTTCAAACGTAACAATAATCGAATTAATTAATGATTTTGATGTAGCTGATGTTACACAACACAAAACAGCATATCTAACTGACATGTTAGCCTAGCTCCGATGTTCCTACTATACAGGATAATGCTAACGTTCCTTGCCTCTTTGGTCACCGTCGGCAGCAGTTTTCCTTTAACTTGAGTCCAGTTTATTTGTTGCAAGTATCCGAGCTGGCCAATGATGAGCACTGGGCAACTCTGGGGATCTAAGTCACCGACAGAAGCCTTGAACTCAAGCACCACATTCGCCATGTTCGCTCTTCTGATGTTTTCGTTCGCGAATGAGTCGACTCTTACAGCCGGCTCTTTTAGGCGAACGTTAGGAGCCGACTCGTTCTTCCAAAGAGCCGTGAGATATTATGCGTCCGCTGAAAATTCATCAGTAGCCCTGAAATCACACACGTTACAAACAGCATCGAACTTCTCGCACTAAGTAGTTTCCTTTTTGGAGATACTTGGTACAGGATAACGATTTAAAAATGTAGTCATAGGAGTGCCATAAAAAAGAATAAGAAAATAAATGTTAAATAGAAGAATAAGAAAATACAGGCAGGAATAAAAAGAAAAGAAAAAGAAAAGATTTTTCAGATTATCCTATCATCAGTATTTAACCTGTTTAGATATTAATTATGACACTTTACTGGCCATAAACCACAGGTAGCATATTCTAATAGCCCATAAATTATTCTACCATCAGCATTTAACATGTTCACATTATGACACTTTACTGGCTGCTCTGGACACTTTAAAAGAGCTTTATTCATGAAAATAAAACATTTAAAAATTTTTCCAACACAGCAAAAATATGGCATTTTCACATCACGATATATGTCACATTTTAAAGAACACTATCAAAAAATACATTTACAAATGACATTAATTCATGTAATTACTGCACTTTCCTAAATTAACCAGGACTTATTATGCTGTCTTTGCAATGAAACATGCAGTTGGTCTTACATGGAAAAGCAAATTGTAAGGGAAATTTATCATAACAATAAATATTGTCATATTCTATATATGTCATATATATGTAATATATGTCATATTGTGCGCATATATATAATAATATGAATAATATAAGAATATATATATATATATATATATATATATATATATATATATATAAGAATAATGAACTAACTAACTATGAACTAAATTAATGAGTACTAATGTTAATACAAGTCTGCTCTGATTTATAGTTTTCCTTAATATGCAATGAAATGTGAGAAACATCTCCATACTCAGACATTGAAACATTGCAAAATCAAAATTAAAATCAACATTCACTTTCCAGCTCACTAGTCTGCCCTCACCTTGACATTCAAGTAGTTCACATGCTATTCTGAAGTTGTGCAAATCTCACAGCCTCAGTTGTTCAGTTGTTGCCCCTCAGAAATGTTCCCCCTCGAACAGTAATACAAGTCAAGTCAAGTCAAGTCAAGTGGCTTTTATTGTCATTTCAAACCATATACATGTAATACAGTGAAACGAGACAGCGTTTCTCCAGGATCAAGGTGCTACATACAAGACAATAATATATCTATTATATGTTAATATATAATATGAGGTGCAAAAAAAAAGCAAGCTCCAAATATTAATATAAATTCAATTGATGCTAATGTATTTCAATTGGTACCCTAGAAAAAGACATGATTACCTGCAGTATCATAACTCCACAGCTGCTGGCATTAAGCTGCTTTTGGTATGGGTCTGTACATGCCCCTCTCCTTTGTGGTCATCAAATCCTCCTATCTACAAAAATTCCTAACAATTATTGAAACAACTAAGTCAAAGACTGTCCAAGAATTTTTTTTAACAAAGATCACATAAATAAGAGTTAAAAATTAACAATAATACCTCCAGTTCCATAGAACATTCCTTTCACCATAGCCTTCATTGCCATAAGGGTCTATGAGCAGAATGTTTTTTGGAACATTCTCACAATTTTCAAAACAGAAATCCTTCACGGTCTGCGTAAACAACACTTTGTATTTGAATAAATAATATGTACGATTATATTTTAACTATCATATAAATGTTTTCCTCATATTAGTTTAGCAATTAAAGACATACCACAAGAATCCAATGTGTTCCAAAATACACAGGGCACAACCAAATGTCTGAAACAGGCGCTTTCATTTGCATATTAAATATGCAACAATAACCTGTATGACAGAAAATATTAATGAGCTTCACGTAATGTTCACATCAAACATCAGAATAGAGATGTTCATACTCAGAATGGCTGTGGAAAACAAAATATCTAGTGTGTGGCAGTTCTGTAGACAAAAAAGCCTTCTTGGTGAAAGGACAGAGAACAATTGCCATATTGGTTCAAACTGATAGAAATGGCAAATTATTGTGAGCAGAAAAACATATCAGAATGCAAAACACATGGAAGGTTGAGGTGGCTTGGGTAAGACAGCAGAAGACAAGGTCAGAATTTACTCCTGTCAGGAAAGAACAGAAACTGAGGCTGTAGGAGGTACTGGTTCTCCAAAACTTGACAGCTTAATAATACAGGGAGAAAAACAAAACCTTGCCTGGTCTAACAAATCTCAATTTCAGTTGAGGCACACTGAGGTCGGCATTGATTCAGGATTTCCCTCAGACCTTAGGGTCTCTTAATACCAATCACTGCTTCAGTGCCACAGCCTATTTGAATATTAACCATGAGCATGAGCAAAGTAGACCCTATTTCCTTATGTAACAAGCTTGCCAAAAATTTCCTGAAAGATGTAGGGCCCAGAGAAATCATGGGGCAGTCGTGGCCTAAAGGTTACAGAAGCGGGTTTGGGACTGAAAGGTCGCTGGTTCGATTCCCTGGACCGGAAGAATGGATGGCGGGTGGGGGAAATGAATGAACCGCACTTTCCCTTCCCTCTGCATCCACAGGCACTTCATCCTTCATCCTTGAGCAAGCTCCCTGAGCGCTACAACATAGAGCTTCCCACTGCTCTACTATGTGTGCACATCTCACTTGTGAGTGTTCACTGCTTGGATGGGTTAAATGCAGAGGAATAATTTATACCTTGCTTGGTTCAACGTATGCCATAATCACGTGGTTTAATGGTTTTTTAAAATCAGGTTCTATCCTTCTTCCTTTCCTTGTCCGCTCTCTCATGTTCCGCAAAAGAACAGCATCTTCTTTCTTATAGACATGTCTGTGTTTTTTTCTGCTCCCTATTGGCATATGCCACCTCCTGCTTTGCCTGAGTCTTTGCGATGGATTTAGCTGCTCTTTTTTAAGAGCCTCCATAACTTTTTCTTTTGAACCCAGAAGCTGAGTAAAACTAGATTCCTCAGGGGAAATGATTATGGACAGTTAAAGAAAGGCTGCAGTTAAAGAAACAAATAAGACAGTTCAAATTGAAGCAAATGATGTGGACAAATAGAATATTCTCTGTCACAGAAAATAAATTAATTAATGAAACAAATGATAACTTCAGTGATTAACAGCACACAAATCAGGACTTAAAAATCCTACTATGCTATATGAAAAGCCCATTGTATTGCAAAGTACAAGGCATTTGTATTACCAAATGTAATTTGACAGGTCACAAATAATTAAGTTCACTTCTGCCAAATCAGTACAATAGATCATTACAATAATCTGTGCTTAATGAACTTAATGTACTATAGGCCCCGCACAATAATAATATTACTAATAATAATAACCGACATACTATATATGTACACAGTTATTTTTTCCTTCATAGTTGTAAAGGATCTGTTCAAGATGAGATGTTTGTGGCTGGATGGACACATAGATGTAGTGACTACCTGCTTGTCAAAATTAATTGTTTGTATGTATAAACTGAGCAATATAAAATGTTATGAAACAAGTTATAAGCATGTATTAAAATGCAAATTAACCAATTTTGAGAAATTAGAGAAAGAACTCACCGGCAATTCAGGCGGGATTTCCGAAAAGAACACAACCTCTTCCATACATCAATCAGAATGGTGAGAGCTTTGTGGTGGTGTGGACCTCTTGGAAAATAGGCTACATTCACACCACAAGTCTCATTGCCCATTTACAATTTTTTGCTCAGATCAGATTTGGCTATTGTGATGGTTCACATACACAATTACAAGTGACTTGTATCTGACCTTGTTTACACTTGGTATTAAAATGTGTCTTGGGTGATCTGATCACAACTGGATAGCACTCAATACAAGTATTAGTGGTATTTCACTGGGCCTACTCGTTCCACGAAAGTATAGGGGCCTGCCAGCATGCCAGAAACGTACAAGAGGTGCTGGGGACCAGTAGCAACACCTTGCCGCAGGCTGAAAATCTTGCAGCTGGGCATGGCGGTTATAAGCCTGCTCTTGTTCCCGCTGGGCGACAGATATATATTCTTTCACAATGAGGCCCACCTTGTCCATTTGCTCCTGCATATCCTTCACGTATTTTATGACTGAGCGGAAGGGTGAGGGCTGCACCTCCCAAGCCTCTTTGGCAACATCTAGCAGGCACCCGGGGTTACCATCCGAATAGGAGCTTGAACGGGGTGAACCTCGTTGAGACCTGATGATGTTTCATTGATGGTGAAGAGTACATAGGAGAGGAGTAGGTTCCAGTTCCACCTCTTCTCATCGACGACTTATCAGAGTAGGAGCTTGAAGGTTTGATGAAGCACTTGACCTGACATCTGTCTGGGGGTGGTAGATGGAGGTATGGAGGTGATGTACTTGCAGCAGTTGGCTTAAGTCCTTCATTAGCCAGGAGACAAATGGCATGCTTTGGTCAGTGAGCAGATCTTTGGGGATCCTGACCTGAATGAACAGCAGGATGATCCTTAAGGGGATTGCATGTCTGAGTGAGTGGAGTTACCAGAGGGCAAAATAGCAGATAAACAGGACAGCTACAAGTACCTTGGTATCTTACAGGCCAATAAGGATCAGGATGAGGTTACAATGAGATAAGCCACAGCCAAATACGTATCTCCAGAGGGTCAGACAGGTGCTCAGAAGCTAGCTAAATTGTAGAAATAAGATCCAAGCTATCAACATGTATGCCCCACCAACCATAAGATAACCAGCTGGAATAGTGAACTGGCCACAGGAGGAAATAGATGCCACTAATGTCAAGACACAGAAACGAACATGCATTTAAGAATGTAAAAGCTGTACTAACATCTGCACCTGTGTTAAAAGCCCCTGACATGAAGAAACCTTGAGGTAGATGGCAATATTGTTGGAGCTGGGGCTATGCTATTACAAGAAGGTGGGGATGGTCTTGACCACCCAGTTTGCTTCTTCTCACATAAGTTTCTGAAAACTTACGTATGGCGGCACGACCGTAGCACGCAGCGGCCACTCCGGATCCGAAAATCGTGTTTTTTTGTTTTATTTTGTTTTATTTTGTTTTCTTGGCGTGACTCGGACGGCACATGGACACCAAATAAACAGTGTTCATGTCTACCCACAAGAAACATTACTGGATATAAAGAAATACTTAAAAACTGACCTGCAGGAAGACCTCTTGGAAACGCTTCGCGTCCTTGGGTGGCTACGGAGACCAGGCATCCAGTCCTCGACGTCGTCTGATGCCGGTGGCCGGGAAAGGGTTTGTGAGAGCGGTGTGCGAGGAAGCGGAAGCACGGCAAACGGGTGGGGTTCGCGCTAGGCTAGGAGTTAATCCTAGCCGACCGGCCCCTAACAACCATAATATTTTCCAATGTCTGTTCTCTGGACAATGGATTGGACTGTATCCGACTCCAGTGGACTACCCAGCGCAAGTTCAGAGATTGCTGCGTCATTGTTTTCACGGAGACATGGCTCAGCGACAGAGTTCCGGACGCCGCAATTTAGCTAGCCGGGCTAACTGCATTTCGTGCCGACAGGAAAGTAGCTCTGTGCGGTAAGACCATATCTCCGTGAAAACAATGACAATGTGTTACAGCCTTTTCTAGAATCTTGGAAATAAGAGGGAGGTTTGATACTTTTCACTTCAACTATGGGTCTGGTTCCTTAAACAAAAAAAATGTGATGATATAAGTCAAAAATCTCTTACTAGATTTGCTTTAAGAATGTATAACACCCTAATAAACATTATGGTTGATCTATTTCTCATTTAATCATAGCTTTTCATTCATTCAAAGTTTTTAGTATTACAGCATCATTACCATAAATTTTTTTATATTTCCCTCTAAATCCTTTCAGGTTGATAGTTTTCTTTTGCACCCCTTCTGAGTTTATATTTGTCATAAAGTACATCTGTGCCAATTTCCATGCTTTTATCTGTGGTGTGTAGATTTTTTTTCATCATTGAATGGACATATGGTTACATTAACTCACTCATTTTGACCTTTTTTAAAATTATATTTCAAGGTCACAAAATGGCCATAGGACAGTAATTTTCCTTAAATTACACCTTTCTGGTAGAGATATTTTGTGGCACCCTTTCTGAAATTTATCCGTTTTACCCAAAGACAGTTTCTGCCAATTCTGGTGCTTTTACCAACTCTGTATAGATTTTTTCCTTAATCTACTGGACTAAATGTCTAGGATCTTTCAAATTCTACCAAGACCTGAGTCCAAGACCTTCAGAGAATTTTCAAGGGTGCATGTGTGGCTCCTCTGCACTGATAAATCACACACAATCCTATGAGCACATGCAAGGCAAGACCTTTATGCATACCTATGAGTCAGCAAGAGGAAATAGCACGATTATCTGAAAAGTTTTACAACAATAAAAATATATTTGCTAAAGTTAATCCACACCTTCATGTTTTCAAGAAAGAAAAGGAGCTATATATTAAAAACAAAAAATCTAATAAAACTGTGAGACTGTGCACCCATTTTAATGTTCTCACTTAAGTCACTTTAAGTGACTTTTTAGTTATGTTGGCCCCAGCATATTTTATTTTGAATTATTTTATTTTAGATTTTTTCGTTTTCCCTTTATTTCCATATGTGTATATTTGGTTAGCACTGTCGCCTCACAGCAAGAAGGTCCTGGGTTCGATCCCCAGGTCACCCAGAGTGCCTTTCTGTGCGGGGTTTGCATGTTCTCCACGTGCGTGCGTGGGTTTCCTCCCACAGTCCAAAGACATAAAGATTAGGTCAACTGGCTACTCTAAATTGCCCATAGGTGTGAATACAAGCGTGTGTGGTTGTTTGTCTGTGTTGGCCCTGTGGTGGACTGGCGACCTGCCCAGGGTGTACCCCGCTTCTCGCCCGAAAATGCTGGGATTGGCTCCAGCTTCCCCGCGACCCAGATGGATAAAGTGGTATGGATGATGAATGAATGAATGAATGAAATGGCAAAACTTGGGTTGACATTAAATAGCCTGCTGAGATTAGCACATGGGATACAATCCACGACATTTCTAAGAATGGCTGGTCTGGCAAACAGAATTTCGTCTCGTCTCGTCTGTCTTTCTTTTTTATTTAAAGCATTCGTGTTCCCAAAAGTATTCACGCCTCAGTCCTGCAGATGGCGGTAATGCACTAAGATTGCAAGCTCTCAAGAAACTCAACAGAAGAAAACGCACACTGTTCCGTTATGTGCTTTCTGAATGCTTAGGAAGGAGTCTTGCGTAACTTCTGAAGGACCCGTCCTACTAGAAAAGCGTCCTTGACATTGAGAAACACTTGCTGTTGCTCACTGTAGCCCAGCTACCATTGGAAATGAATGACTTCCGGTCACTTTCTCGCTTATTGTCGCTGCCGGTGTGAGCGCAGGGTACCCCCTAGTGTAAAAACACTGAAGTGAATGCTCGTATTTACCCATACAGTGGATTCGCAAAGCACAATGCATCGCCATTTTTAGCGATTTGGAATCAGACTGGATCAGCAAAGTAATTACGTCATAAGATCGTAGACAGGAAAATAAAGGACTAATCTCACTGCTCCGAGCACACCGACTGAGAGCAAATGATCATGATCAGTTGGTCCGCTCGAATGAAGTATTCAAGTGCAGGGCCGGGCTGATGTGATAATTGATCGCCTGTCTAATTGCAATTTAAGCATAAATCAGGTAGGAGGAGAACATAGTTTTCGTTCTTCCACCGTTTGCTCTAAACATCATTATTAATTCAGTTATCATTATTGAAGGCATTACTTCCGAGCATTTGACTTGCTCCAGTAGTCTTGATTCATTTGCGCCGTGCAATAATTGCTGTATATGTAGGCAGTAAGTGGCTGGTTAAGGGCGTTATTTTTCTCCGCCCGTATTCCGACAAAATTCGTCGCCTGCTGCGCTGGGATTGACTAGTAATTCATAATTGCCCGTACATAGGTGGGAACAATAGCGCGGACGTACGTCTGTTCTTGAATTTAAGACAGACCAACGCGTGAAGTAGTTTGTTTAGTGAAAACATAATGCAACACACTTTTCTTTGTTGAGTAAAATTGGTTCTTTTTAATTGACGATCTTTACATGTCACGGCCGAAGTTTGAAACCTTTGTGAAGGAGAAATCTGTGTAGGGTTTCACATAGAGCCCACAGAGAGAGAGAAAGAGAGAGGGTCTGAAAAACTCTGGATGGTGCTGGATTGAACCTTTGTTGTGCCCAACCAATAAAAGTAGTCAACATCAGCTGATACTTAATTTCCCAGAAGTTATCAGTATCTGTGGAAATTATACCAGCTGGTTTGTATTATTTGATGTATTTATAGATGTGAGGCTATACTTTAACTGCGACACATTTCCACAATATACAGTGATGTTTATTGATTTAATTGGACTTAAATCATGTGAATTGGGAATAACACTTCCTAACATGTGTGCCGTCTTCCCCCATCTAATGTGCTCTTGCATTCTATCATAGAAAATGGAGAATATTTTGAGTTCATTAATTAATTTGAAATAAAATCAATCAGTATATGGTCAACATTAGACAAGAAAATATAAGAAAGATTTTGACCCAAAAAGTTAAATAGGACTTGTAAAAGGATTATATTGTGTTTTGTTTAACTGCTTAGTATGCTTTAATAACTGCGTAAATGCATAGTACTGCATAATCACTTAAAAGTCCTCAATCCAATTGAATTTTCACAATTGCTAAAGTTCCCAAGTGCACAGCTGGTAACAGTGCTGCATGCACTCTCCTTAAATCTGAAATGGTGGAAATTTGTATGGAAGTTTTAATGGTCCAGAACAATTAGCCTAAAAAGACAGGTAAGCAAGTGTCTTGTTATCTTTTGTATACAGAAGGTTCTGGACTAATAAATCACGTATTGTGATGTTTTAAAATGAAAAATTGTGATCAGGGAAAAATCTGTATCACACAAGCCCATGTGAGGCTAATTTAAATAACATGCCAACACACCATTGTTTCCCATTAATTACCTAGACTGTGATGGCCCGCTAAAGTCTAACTTGTCCCGCCACAGTTTCATAATGAACTGAAAATATTTATACACTTTGCCCCTTTGCTTTGGCAAGGGATATCTCGCTACCAGTCAGCCTCCCTCTCCTCCCCTGGTGTATGCTTTAGGAATGTAACAATTCACCCAATTCACGATTCAATTGGATTCACGATATTGCGTCCACCATTTGATTTTTCTATGATATATTTTTTAAAAAGGTAATTAAAATAAAGTTTTATTACCCAAAAAGGCAACATTTATTTTTCAATTTTTTATCAACTTAAATATTTCTACTGTTAAATAAAATTATATTCTTTTTTTTTCTTCATTTACTTAGTAATCTACAATAATTACTTAGAAACATTTGTAAAGGTTGGAGTGTAATATACAATCATATTAACTAAAAATTCCTTTTATTAGTAATAAAAAAGTAAATAAACTTTTTCTTAAAAATTAAAAAACTTACACATGAAACAGCTACCTCTTTTCTTTAGCTTTTGGCAGTCTGTAAAAAATCGCACCAATTTCTTCTGTTTGTAAATAAGTACAAAAGCTTTTTCTCATTTTAGATATGTTTTTTTTGTGTGTGTGTGTTTTCACAGCATCAGAACTGTCTTTCTTCTGCGTATGGAGACGTCATGTGTATTCCTGCTGTTGAATGTTACATGCCCTGTGCTGTCTAAATAATGCAGTTATAGCTAGGAAAATACTAAGAGATAAATCATGTTTCATTTTTTTTCCATCCATTCTAATCATTATAAATTTGTATCACGATTTATTGGTGCACGATATATCTTTACATGCCTAGTATGCTTGCATGCTCACACAATGGTCTGCCGTGTCACCTGGCTGCATCTGAGATATAAGGTATTTTAAGGACATGACAGTGATTTGAGGTTAACTAACTTTAAATTAAACGTATCCCCTGTATCTGCAGTTACCTACTAGTCCAACATGATGTTATCGTTATCAATGTAAGACAAGAAAAACAGATAACATTATTGTAGAAATGATCTTTGATAATTATCATTGACATTCTACCCTAGAAGAAGACTTTGTGAATTTATAAGGTAAATGCACTTTGAGAGCAAAATTAAGAGGTTGGATTTATGAAGAACATTGTGCTCTAAAAATCTTTGCTTTAGTAATTCAATCATAAAAATACTAGTTGTATACAGTTGTGCTTGAAAGTTTGTGAACCCTTTAGAATTTTCTATATTTCTGCATAAATATGTGCTAAAACATCATCAGATTTTCACACACGTCCTAAAAGTGGATAAAGAGAACCCAGTCAAACAAACGAGATGAAAATATTATACTTGGTCATTTATTTATTGAGGAAAATGGTCGAATATTACATATTTGTGAGTGGCAAAAGTAT
>JAQQZX010084376.1:0-11711 GCA_030068355.1 Notoglanidium maculatum | reverse complement strand
CCAAAACACTCAATGCCTGAGAACCCTCCAGATCTGCTCCTTTACCTAGTAGAAGGTTATTAACAAAAGGCTTGGCTGAACAAATATGTTTTCAGTCTAGATTTAAACATTGAGACATTGTCTGAGTCCTGAACATTAATTGGAAGGCTGTTCCATAATTGAGGGGCTTTGTAAGAGACATAAGACAAGACAAAAACACTGTAACGAGACAGTGAAGACACGACGGGACAAGATCCAAATGTAATGTGCAAAATGGTCCAGGTAGATGTGCAAAATTATAGAGGTGCAAAATGTGCAGAATTTTAGAGGTAGATGATTGTACATTTGTGTGTGTGTGTGTGTGTGTGTGTGTATGTGTGTGTGTCAGTCCAGTCCCTGAGTGTTCACGAGTCTGATGTTGGGGGAAGAAACTATTACAGAGTTTGGCAGTGAGGGCCCAAATGCCTCGTTCCAGATGGTAGGAGGGTGAAGTGTGTGTGTGTGGGGTCATCCATAATGCTGGTGGCTTTGCGGATGCAGCATGTGTGGTGAATGTCAGTTTTAGAGGGAAGAGAGACTCCGGTCTTGCGGTCCGATATGCTGCAGTTTCCATTCCAGACAGTGATGCAGCTGCTCAGAATGCTCTCAATAGTCCCTCTGTAGAAGGTGGTGAGGATGGGTGGCGGGAGATGGGCTTTCCTCTGTGTTACGTGAAAGTTGTTTTGCTGTGTGTTTGTTTCTTCTTCTATGTCTTGCTGTTCCTACTTTTGGGAGTCCATAGGTTCATCGCGGTGTTCGTCACCTTCTGTCTACCAATGCCTAAAATGCCTAAAACCTTTTCTTTGGTCGTTATTCATTCCTTCATCACTAACATGCTAATTTATTCCATCTAGTTACACGAGGCACTTAGTGCTGGAGCGTTACACTCTGTCTTTGCAGGAAGTAGAGATGCTGCTGGGCTTTCTTGATGATGGAGCTGGTGTTGAGGGACCAGGAGAGGTTCTCCACCAGGTGAACAACAAGGAATTTGGTGCTCTTGATGATCTCCACAGAGGATCTGTCAATGTTGAGTGGAGAGTGGTTGCTCCATGCTCTTCAAGTCAACAATCATCTCTTTGGTTTTGTTCACGTTCAGAGAAAGGTTGTTGACTTTACGTTATCCGTTGTCTGTTAGTTGCTGCACCTCCTCTCTATATGCTGACTCATCGTTCTTGCTGATAAGATCCACCACAGTCATGTCATCAGCAAACTTGACGATGTGGTTCGAGCTGTGCATTGCTGCACAGTCGTTAGTCAGCAGAGTGAACGGTAGTGGACTGAGCATACAACCCAGGGGGGCCTCAGTGCTCAGTGTGGTGGTGCTGGAGATACTGTTCCCAATCAGGACTGACTGAGGTCTCTCAGTCAGGAAGTCCAGGATTCAGTTGCAGAGAGAGGTGTTCAGGCCCAGCAGGCTCAGCTTCCCAATCAGGTGCTGAGGAATGATTATGTTTAATGCTAATAGGCGAACTGCAGGGGGTCCAGTGAGGGAGGCAACAGGGTCTTGATGTGCCTCATGATGAGCCTCTCGAAGCACTTCATCACGATGGGTGAGTGCAATGGAATGATAGTCATTGAGGCAGGGCACTGAAGACTTCTTTGGCACAGGAACGATGGTGCTGAATTTGAAGTACTTTGGGACGACAGCAGTGCTCAGTGAGGTTGAGGTTGAAGATGTCAGTGAGAACATCTGCCAGTTGGTCTGCACATTCTCTGAGCACTCTACCACGAATGTTGTCTGGTCCAGCAGTCTTCCGTGGGTTAACTCTTTGAAGAGGTTTCCTCACATCAGCAGTGGTCAGAGGCAGCACCTGGTCACTGTGAGAAGGGGTGATCTTCCTCACTGTTACGTCGTTCTGTGCATCAAACCATGCAAAGAAGTTGTTAAGCACATCTGGTAGGGAGGCATCATTGTCACAAGCGGATGTAGTTGTCCTGTGGTCAGTGATGGCCTGGATGCCCTGCCACATGTGCTGCGTGTCGCTGCTGTCCTGAAAGTGGCTGTGGATTCTCTGGCCATGTGTGCGCTTTGCTGCTCTGATGGCCCGAGATAGGTTGGTTCTCACTGTTCTTAGGGCCGCCTTGTCACCTGTCACGGATCCTCAGCAGCTCACGCACCTCTGGAATCATCCACGGCTTCCGGTTTGAGCATGTGATGATGATCTTGGAGGCAGTCACGTCATCTACGCACTTGTCAATGTAGCTGATCACTGATGACAACTCCTCCAAGTTGGTGTTGTCAGCATTGGTTGCAGCCTCCCTGAAAATATGCCAGTTAGTGTGATCAAAACAATCCTGAAGAGCAGAGATGGCTTCTGCTGGCCAGGTTCTCACCTGCTTCAGAACCAGTTTAGTGCATCTGACGAGCGGTCTGTATGCTGGCATTAGCATAACAGTGATGTGGTCTGAATAGCCGAGGTGGGGGCGGGGCTCTGCGAGGTATGCGCCGGGGATGTTTGTGTAAACAAGATCTAGCGCATTTGTCCCTCTCGTTGCAAAGTCCACATACTGATGGAATTTTGGGAGCACTGACTTGAGATTTGCATGGTTGAAATCTCCAGTGACAATAAACAGTCCATCAGGGTGTGCATTCTGTAGATCGCTAATATCCCTGTACAACTCACAGAGAGCATCCTTAGCATTAGCGCTGGGGGGAATGTATGCTCCGACAATGAGCACGGCGGTGAATTCCCGGGGTAAATAAAAAGGTCTGCATCTAACTGTCACAAACTCCACAAGCGATGAGCAGTAGCTAGATACTAGCACAGAGTTCTTGCACCATTCTGTGTTAATATAAACACACAAACCACTACCATGAGTCTTACCTCCCAAAGCTTCTTTCCTGTCGGCACGAAATGCAGTTAGCCCAGCTAGCTGAATAGTGGTGTCCAGAACTCTGTCACTAAGCCATGTCTCCGTGAAAACAAAGACGCAGCAATCTTTAAACTCACGCTGGGTAGTCTGCTAGAGTCGGATGTGGTCCAATTTATTGTCCAGAGAGCAGACATTGGAAAGTGTTATGGCTGGGACAGCCAGCCAGCTAGGATTAGCTCTTAGCCTAGCAGGGACCACTGCCCACTTGCCGCGCTTCCACTTCCTCACACACTGCTTTTGGTGGACCCTCCTCCTGCAGCTGGCATCAGGCGATGCTGAGGACTGGAGGCCTGGTTTCTGCAGCAACCCTAGGACGGATAGCATTTCCAAGAGGTCATCAGGCAGGTCAGTTTTTGGGTATTCCTTAATGTCCAGTAATGTTTCTCATGGATAGACATGAACACCATTTGGTTTGGTGTCCATGTGCCTTTGGAGTCGCACCAAGAAACAAAATAGCACAGAAAAGAACCATTTTGGATCCGGAGTGGCCGCTGCATGCTACTGCCATGCCTGTATCTTGGTTCAGTCATCAATTGGAATTCGTCCTCAGTAGCTTGGCGTCAGGCCTCCGGCACTCGGTAAGGCCGCTGCCTGACGACTACTCCAGGGGGCGTCCTAATGCTGTGTAGGACCAGGTTGGTCCACCCAGGCTTTGCAGCGAACACGTCCTTATAATGTGCCTCCAACTCCTCCAGTTCCTGCCACTGTGCTGGTGTGAGGTCGGGAACTCAGACCATGTTGTGTGGTAGCTATGGGCTCTCTCCAGTGCTTAAGTAGGTTAATGTGATTTGTCTGTGTTTCGGCATGCTTAGTAGGCTTCTGCAGGCGATAGTTAACTGGGCCCACTCTCTCCACTATTGTGTAGGGGCCCTGCCAGCATGCCAGGAACTTGCACATTGCATCAGGGACTAGGAGCAGCACTTGGTTGCCAGGTTGAAACTCATGCTGCTGCTCTTGCTGGGTTGCTGCCATGTGCTGCCTGATGATTGGCTCGACCTTTCTGATTGGTTCCTGCAATCAGGTAGCAATGGGGAGATGGTTGAGCCTTCCAAGCCTCCCTGGGAACATCCAGCAGTCCCCAGGGCTGCCATCCGAATATGAGCACGAATGGGGTGAACCCCATCAAGGCCTGAGGTGTCTCATGGATGGCAAACAGTACATAGGGGAGGAGCAGGTCCCAGTTATGTCCCTCAGAGTCAATGACTTGATCGAGCATGTACTTCAGGGTTTTTTTGAAGTGCTCCACAAGGCCATCTGTCTTTGGATGGTGCATGGATGTCTGCAGATGTTGAATCTGCAACAGCCAGCAGAGCTCTTTCATCAGCTGGGAGATGAAGGGTGTGCCCTGGTCAGTAAGGATGTCCTTAGGGATCCTGACCCGGGTAAAGAGCAGGATGAGTTCTCTGGCGATGTTCTGGGAGGTGGCTTTACACAGCGGGATGGCTTCCGGGTACCACATGGCGTAATCCACCAACACCCGGATATACTCATGACCCCTGGCGGATTTAGGCAGTGGCCCTACCAGGTTCATGCCCACCCACTCAAATGGAATTTTGATGATGGGGAGGGGCACAAGATTTGCAGGCGGTGGCTTGTAGGGAGACATTTGCTGGCATTTGGCACCGGTCCAACAGAACCTCTGCACCTCGGCCACCATCCCAGGCCAGTGGAAGCGATCACGGATCTTCTTGAGGGTGTTGAGCGCTCCCAGGTGGCCTCCCCGTTGGTGGGCGTGAGTCAGGTGCATTATTGAGGTTGTCTTGGATGTCTTGGACACCAGAAGATCCACAGGCTCGCCACACCTTTGGCAGTGATAGTACAGTAGGCCATTTCGGGTGTGGAAGCTGGAAGCCTGGGTCCTGGGTGCTGCTCTTGATCATCGATCTTAAGCACCTAGCTCCTGCAGTGCTTCAACCGCTCATCCTCCTTCTGTTCTCTCCTGAAGAGCTTATGCTGACACTGTTGTGGACCGGCGATGGGCTGTTCTCCTTCTCCTTGGCCAGGGGACCTTCCTCTCCAACTCCTCTCCACCCAGCATGTCCTGGTGTCTGGGCCAGTCCCAACCTATGAGGAGAGGAACCGGGAGATGAGGAATTGGTCCCACTGTGATAGGCCACTCACCTCTCTGATGCCCTAGGCAGAGCTCCAGAGCTGGCATCTCACACATGTCCCCAGCACATGACCCTTTGGATGGGGGGTAGCTGGCAATGCAGAAGGCCGCACTAGGGTGATACTGCTGCCAGTATCCAATAGGGCAATCACAGGGCACCCTTCTAGGTGCACGGAGGTGGAGGGCGTGGTGGGCGCCAGGTCACTGTGTACGGTGTAGGCGGTTTGCCAGGGCCTGATGGATGTAGATATCTCCAGCTCCGTAGGCATGGTGATGTCCTGTCATTCACTGGCAGTCAGAAGGGGCGTTGGCTGAGGTAAGGGCCTGAAGGGTCTTGGAGAGTGAGGAGGCGAATCTGTGGGCGAGTCTGTCCCATCTCCAGCATGGACAAGGCTGTTTCCACGGCCTCCATGAGTTCCTGGGTGGAGGTGGGGTGGATCATGCTGACAGCCAATTGTTCCTTCCTAAGACTATGTTCAAGGAAATGTTTCTGGCACATATAGGGACAGCTAGTTCTGCTATTCTGCAAGAATAGCAGAAGTTCTGCAAGAATGGCAGAAGTGAAAAAAGGTCAAGGAAATGTTTTTTTGCGCAAACAAGAACTACATATATTGTTCACTTTGGTAGTATAAACTGATTGATGTTACGTTATTACTAAATTTCCATTACACTTTGTTTACCCATGTCTCATACATTATGTGCTAAGGAAGTCTTGAGTGTTATGAAATCCCAGACTGCACAGAGTGTGGGACCCCTTTATAGAGTACACAGAACATTAGATTTTTTTATTCACTGTTTATTGTGTACAATGTAGTTTACATGTAATTGATTATTGAAATATTTTACAAATGACATGTTTGTTCATTAGTCTGTTTATTTTAACTGTTGTTTTGTGTTTGTATATGGCTGTTATATATTGTTGTATTGTCTGTGTTTTTGTATTTGTAAAAGTCCAATAAATAGAATTTGGTGAGGAAAAATAAATCCAGTTTTCAGATTTATAGGCAATGTGGGCTATTAAAAAGATTGTGATAGGATGATAGTTTGTGAGAAGTGACAGATAAAAAAAATTGCTCACAAGGTCTCAAACGACTCCTATCTGCAAATTCAATAAAAATTAAGAGATGAAAAATGTGCCATATTATAAAGCATAACTAATGTTTATTTGTTTAGTTTGACAAAACTCAGAAGTTATTATCTGTCTTGTTGTCTCCTCAGGTGATGGACCGTTCTTAGGTTCTCGTCTCCCCGATCAACCTTATATATGGCTTTCTTATCGAGAGGTGAGTATGGAGGGTACAGATCAAATTACAGCTGCAACAACCCACTCAGCAAATTGTATTTAGCCTAGGTTGTGTCTTTCTAATTTTAACTTATTTAATCTTTGTCTTTTAATTTAGGCATTAATATAACTAAAAATAACTACTATAATTATATTTAGGAGTTCGTTACCTACATTCCTGGTATGTTTCTTGCATTTTTGGTGCATCCTGTATAAACAGACATTTCCCTTACCCAGAATATTCTCTATCTTGGTGTGGGGAAATATCAAGCAGAAAGATGTCACAACGTGGCAGAAGTAGGTTGAATGCAAATGCAGAGTTATTATAAAACACAGGCAAAGGTATACAGACATCAGGCAGAGGCATAATCCGCAAACAGGCAAAAAGTTCAGGCAAGGCACAAACAAGATATCAGAGACAGGACAATAATCACAAAACTAGAATGTCACAGTCAAAAACCAGGAAAGCAAACAGGGGCATACAAATAGGGGTATACAAATAGCTTGGCAGTAGAAGACACAAACATTGGCAAACTATTGCTTTGCATAGTCTAGGTGAGTAAGTGTGTGTATATGTGTGTGTTCTAGGTGTTATATTAATTGGATGCAGGTGCTTCTAATCAGAAGCCCAGAGATTCAGAGCATCGTGAACCCTAACCCTAACCCTAGCATTCAGTGTGATGGCCATATGTCTGGATGTGAGTGCTCATGGGTAGTGTAGTCCATGGTAGTGTATGTGTGGAAATCAGGTGCAGGGGTGGACATGACAGAGCTACTTCTGGGAGCTGACGACTTGCTGGGGTGTTCTCGGGGGTTGGGAGCCAGGTTGATCAGAGTGATGAGAGTGGAATTCTTGGGTGAGCAGAAGATCGAGGATGTTGTTGGCTGGAATATTGAAGATATTGAAGTCAACCTACTCTCTTGCAAGAAGTACTTGGGGGATGCAAGAAGGGTTCAAGGGGTGTGGCTGGTTTCAACAGATAAATGGAATGTCAGGGTGACTGTGTTGATTTGACTCAGGATTTTAAAGGGTCCAATGTAATGTGCATTGAGTTTCTTACACCCCAGCAAACCCCAAATGTTATTGGTGGAGAGCCATACTTGATCCCTGGGGTGGTGCTAGGGAGCATCACTACAGTGGTGATCCGCAAGGTGCTTGTTGTTCTCTGCCACCTGCTCGAATTGCAGATGTGTGGTCTCCCATACCTGCTTACTCCTCTGGAAACACTCATCCATGATGTAATGGGGCTGGCATTCCACAGGAAGAGTGGAGGTTGACAGCCCAAGATGCATTGAAAGGGATTGACTTGTGTAGCAGTGTGCCAGAGTGAATTTTGGGTATATTCCACACATGGCAGGAATGGGTATCAGCGCCTTAATTATTGGTGCAAAAGGTTTTCAGAAAACATCTGATTTCTTGGACAGTTCGCTCAACTTCACCATTTGATTGAGGATGATGCCTAGTTCTTTCATGAAACCAGCCCATACTTGTGAGTGAATTGGGGTCCTTGATCACTGACCACATCTTCAGGAATACCATAGTATCAGAACACTTGTCGCAACATTATTTCAGTAAGTTTGAATCAACCTGATTGATCTGAAGAAACACTCTGTGATATCTAGGATTACAGTGTTACCTGAGGATTCTTGCAGGTCAGGGACAAAGTCTAGTGCTAAATGGGACCAGGGACATTGAGATGTGGGCAATGGCATGAGTATTCCAGCAGGGAATATGTGTGGGACCTTGGCTTAGGTGCAAGCAGAGCAGAATAAAATATACTTATTAATGTCATTAAACATGTTATGCCACCAATACATCTCTTATGAGTTCAAAGGTGTGACCAGTTCCAGGATATCCAGTGGTGTTCCAGGTATGAGCTCACTTGATCAGCTTTCTTCTTAATTGAGGAGAAATATAGGAGTGACCTGGTGGACAGCCACATAGATCATGGTAAAGTAGAGTGGTTTCTAGTTCCTTATTGAACTCCCATGGGATGGCATTCACCATGAAATAGGCAGGTAAGATGGGCTCAGACTTTTCTTCCCTGCCGTGGTGAATGCAAGACAATACCTAGGCCTTAGTATTCTTAGATGCAGGGATGTATGATAAGACAAAATTAAATCAATTAAAGAATAAAACCCACCTTGTTAGTCTTGGGTTCAGACTTTCAGACAATCCTGGATGCAGTTTGGGATTGTCTCTGAATTGTTGTGACAGAATGGCTCCCACTCCTGTCTTGGATGCATCCAACTCTATAATGCATGGGCTCTGGATGGTATAAGATGAGAGATGTAGTGAAGACCCCCTTGAGATTGTTGAAAGCCGTTTCAGCAGACTTGTTCCATGCAAGCTTCTTGGGCACTTCATTAACAATGCTGTCAGAGATGATGCCACCATACTGAAGCCCCTGATGAAAATCCTGTAGAAATTGACAAAACACAGATACTTTTGCAGGTCCTTCACAGTCCAAGGAGTGGGCTACTCAGTCACAGCTCTCACATTAAATTGATCCATGGATATGCCTTTCTGGTCAATAATGTAGCCAAGGAATAAAACAGTGGTAACATGGAATTCACATGGTTTTCTCCCTTTACAAAGAGCTGATTAACTCATAGCATGGACAGGACTGTTTTCATATGACTCACATGGCTTTCCAGCAAAGGAAACTAGATCAAGATGTCATTGGTATAAGCAAAGACAAATTTCCCCAGAAAGTCTTTCAGAGCAACATCGACAAAACATTGGAACACTGATGGTCACAGGACAGACTATATGGCACTACTAGGAACTGGTAGTGGCCTGAGGTGGTACTGAAAGTGTTTATTCATTCATCTTCTTCGTGGATGCAAATAAGATTGTAGGTACAGTGTAGTTTGAGTTTATGAATATATGAGCTGACTAGAGTTGTTCCAGGGCTGAAGGCACTAACAGGAGTGGGTAAGGATATTTCTTAGTGATTTGGTTAAGTCATTTGTAATCAATATATGGTCATGGGTTGTTGCTAAGTGGAGGTATGTCACTGGCTTTAGTTTTGCTGAACACATCCATGAAGTTATGATATTATTCAGGAATATGCTCTGAAGCATGTATCTCAGGGCTCTCTATGGTAGTTAAGAAAATGGGTACCTGAGAATGTTGTATGCAGTGCTCCGTGCAATATGCTGACCATTCAGTGATCTCCTTCTGGGACCAGGAAATGTGGGGATTGTGTAAGTGGAGCCACGGGATGCACAGAATGATAGGGTGATTAGGAGAATCCATGATAAGTAGTGAGTCTCCCTGTAGAGACAGCTAAGGTACATGCTAATGGCATTGTACTCTGGTTAATGAGTTCCTCTCTGATGGGGCCTCCATCAATGGTGCTGATACAAACTGGTTTATTGATATCGATGAGAGGGAGGTGAAGCTTGGAAGTGGTTGAGTGTTCAGTGAAGTTACCAGCAGATCCAGAGACAGTCATAGCTGGGAGAACAAATTCATGGTCTGACTGCATAATCTTGGCTTGGAGAACAAATGGTGGTATTGAAATGAATGAAATAGTACTCACTACAGGGGCCTTGGGAGATGAACAGGCCCTTTGGTTGGTTCATTGTTGTTGTTAAGCTCCTGGTGAAATACTGCTTTCAAAGCTGGCTTGTTCCACGCACTTTCAGCTGCAAGTGTACAAAATTCTAAAGCATATTCGAAGATTTGTTCTTGGTCTTGCTTGGTTGTCATGAGATGCTCACCCACCTCTTTCCCTTCTGGAGCATGATGAAACATATGTTGAAACAGAGTGACAAAGTATTTGTAGGATGAAAAAGCCTCTCCACCTGTCTCCCAAACTTCTGAAGACCAGGTGAGAGCTTTGCCTGTAAGCAGACTTTGCATAAGCTTCACCTTAATGTGATCCAAGAGCATGCCTTGAGATGTGAAGAATAACTGGCTTTGGAGTAAGAAGCCATAACATTGTGAAGAATTTCCATCAAATTTGTCGGGCTTGGAGAGCAGCGAAGCATGAGCAAGCGGTGAGGTGGCAGAAGAGTTGTTTGGAGACTTAGAGATTTTTTGGATTTGGGAGGCCATTTCTCACAGGCATTTTTCTTGGTCACTCAGGTAGCACCCTTGGGCAACGAGAGAACCTCAGGGACTCTCTGACCCTGCTGGACTATATCCACTTAAATGCTCACATGGTGTAGATTCATGCCTAAGCAATATGTCACAATGAGGCAGGAGCACGTTGAATGAAAATGTTTTTTTATTATAAAAACAAACTAGTAAAGGTACAGAGACATCAAGTAGAGTCATATTGCACAAGCAAAAAGTTAAGAAAAGGCACAAACAGGATATCATAGGCAGGACAATAATCACAAAACCAGAATATTAGAACAGTGAAAAACCAGGAAAGCAAACACATGTATGCAAATGGATAAGCAGTAACAGACACACATGTGGGCAAACTATTGCTTTGCAAAGTCCAGGTGAGTAAGTGTGTGTGTGTGTGTGTGTGTGTGTGTGTATACAGTTGTGCTTGAAAGTTTGTGAACCCTTTAGAATTTTCTATATTTCTGCATAAATATAACCTAAAACATCATCAGATTTCCACACAGGTCCTAAAAGTAGATAAAGAGAACCCAGCCAAACAAATGAGATGAAAATTTATAGTTGGTCATTTATTTATTGAAGAAAATGATCGAATATTACATATTTGTGAGTGGCAAAAGTATGTGAACCTCTAGGATTATCAGTTTGAAGGTGAAATTAGTGACAGGTGTTTTCAATCAATGGGATGACAGGTGTGAGTGGGCACCTTGTTATATTTAAAGAACAGGGATCTATCAAAGTTTGCTCTTCACAACACGTTTGTAGAAGTGTATCATGGCACGAACAAAGGAGATTTCTGAGGGCCTCAGAAAAAGAGTTGTTGATGCTTATCAGGCTGGAAAAGGTTACAAAACCATCTCTAAAGAGTTTGGATGCCACCAATCCACAGTCAGACAGATTGTGTACAAATGGAGGAAATTCAAGACCATTGTTATGCTCCACAGGAGTGGTCAACCAACAAAGATCACTCCAAGAGCAAATCGTGTAACAGTTGGCGAGGTCACAAAGGACCCCAGGATAACTTCTAAGCAATGGAAGGCCTCTCTCAAATTGGCTAATGTTAATGTTCATGAGTCCACCATCAGGAGAACACTGAACAACAATGGTGTGCATGGCAGGGTTACAAGGAGAAAGCCACTGCGCTCCAAAAAGAACATTGCTGCTTGTCTGCAGTTTGCTAAAGATCACGTGGACAAGCCAGAAGGCTATTGGAAGAATGTTTTGTGGACGGATGAGACTAAAATAGAACTGTTTGGTTTAAATGAAAAGCGTTATGTTTAGAGAAAGGAAAACACTGCATTCCAGCATAAGAACCTTATCCCATCTGTGAAACATGGTGGTGG